>JBBPLM010000029.1:64775-82389 GCA_038089795.1 Pulchroboletus neoregius | reverse complement strand
CGCCCTCGCACGCGGTCTCACCGCATCCTCAGACAATGACTCCACCAGGACCGGCACTTGGGGCCTCAGGTTACTCAGTCTCCACGGCTGCCCCAACATCGATAACGATGTCCTCTCCGCCCTTCACAAGTTCCCCCTCCTGTCTGCCGTTGGTTTGTGTTCATCCACTCTTCCCTTGTCCCAACCTGTCCCAACACACCCCTAGACTTGCGCTTCACCCGTTGCACTCCAACCGCGGTAGACGCGCGCCTCTCCTCCCTTGGCTTCCGCCCCTCCGGTAATAATTCCCTTTTTTACCCCGCTTCTCTCTCCTTGGCCCTCTGCACCCTCGAAAAGGTCGCACACACTGCATCGGATCCCATATCGCTCTACGCCTGTCCTCCGCAGTCGGTTTTTCGCGTACACATTGACAAGCTTAGCCATCTCCCGTCCCATCCAAAGAAGGCCGTCCCTGTCGATAGCTCAAGTATATCTCAAACGACTATTCGGACCATATCATCCGCAGAAGACATTGTAGTCTTTATTCCACCTGTCCGGAAACCAGCAAAGAATGAATCGTTTCCTCCGTCCAAGTCGTCCGTATCTGCTACTGCCGTCTCCGTAGCCCCTACGTCTCCCCCAATCGACCGACCTACACGCCCCGACCTTGTCTCCAATGTTTCTTCATTCTACGAGAACGCACCAGCGCGGAACAGGCATTATAGGATGAGCATTATTCCCTTGTCTGCACAGGCGGTACAATCCTCCGAAGGCGGTAAGTTGGATCCATTGGCCATTGCTCGATCACCGCCCCCATGGAAGATTCTGGACACCTATGATACTCCTGCTCCACCCGATCCCTACGTTGCGGCGGCTTGCCACCAGGGTGCGTCCTCAGATGATGTTGAAAACTCGCGACGGAGGCAACCGATCGTCCGTTGGACGGGTCAGGCACTAGACAATCCCCTCAAAGTTGATCCCGCTCGCTTGCACAAACGCGGTTCAGACACCGTTGCTGACATGGTGCACCAGTTTGCAAGTAAACGATCCAAGGTCGAGAGTGAGTTCGTGCTGGCAAAAACGCGGGCAGCCGTGTCCATTAAATCACGCAACCCGTTTACGAGGAGTGCAAAGTCGGTGTTTGCAGAGAGTAGCACAAAGACCTCCGACAAGCCGCCAGCATCGGTACATGAGTTTTCGAAGGAAGCGGAACCTGGCATACAACTGCGAGTTTGCCGTTCTCTCCCGTCCAAGACAGAGCGACAGCGAGGGACAGAGGTCAAAGGAACGTCCAAGCCATTGAAGCCGATTACGACGTTCAAACCACCGATACTTCCGAAGGAGCTGCTGCCATCCTCACATCGGCATGCTTCAAGACCCAGAACACGTTTGAAACAGACGCAATTGTCGTTTTCTCGAGAAGGAGAAGGGGATGAAGAGGTTATTGGACTTACTTAGAGATCACGTGAATTGTAATTAATGAATAACGATCTGACTGGGTAGCGATTTCTTGACAATGGACTACTTCTCCAAGTTTTTAAGAACTACCAGTCAGCCGTCCCCTAGACCGGTGCATGACCATGCTGGTGAATTCAACAGATCATGGAATATGATCAAGGTCCGTTCATTGTCAACGTCGTTCTTTGGACTGCTTCACACAGATCACCGAGCAGACCACACTTGAACATCCGGATGAACGACAACTTATGAGAGGGATCGAGTCGACTGATGTTCCAGCTCATCTCCAGTCGATGGTAGATTCACTCGTATGGGAATCATCTCGGACGGAGGAAGGGTCCGTACACTCCTCCGCTGCCTCACCCTCCCCTCGTCGTTAACTCTCATCAAGCGGTACCGGCGCCTGTCTAGAATACCTTTTAAAGAATGGTCAGGCCTCGCCACATCACGCAGGAGGGTTTCTAACGTTCGCGTGTAGATGTGCTGGGAACGCTTGTTCGTCTTAGTGAGCCAGATCGCCCCTCGGGAATACAGGCAGAGGTTCTCCGCGCCGTACAGAACATGGTCGTCCTCATGGACGAACAATTTCTCGTCCACTCAGCCGTCCACAGAGCTGTGCTCAGGCTCCTCCGCAATTGTGTCGGAGACGACCTACAGGAACAATTGGACGGTCGTAACAGAGTCATGGGAGCCGCCAAGAACGCCGTACGGAGTCAACCTTCAGAATACGAATTAGACTGTGAGTCATGCGTGCATGAGCAGGACTCGTAGTTCACGCTTTGTACAGTGGTCAATCTGCTCTGCATATTGTGCAGTCGTATCCGCACCTACCGGGAACTGCTTATGATATTCTTCCATGATAAACACTGGTACCGTTCCGAGCCTCTGTTCGCAGTGGAGGAAGAGGACGAGGATGAAGACGAGGACAATGACGAGGATGAGGGGTATCCAGAGAAACCTGACGATAGTTCAAGACGCGTCCCCTCCCCAGCCCCATCACAAGCGACCATAACATCTGCCGTGCGAAAACCAGAGTATGAGTTCCTACTATTCAATTATCTTCTCCGTTTCGTGCATCGAGAAGGCCAGATTGGTGATTTTGCTCGGGCTGGACTCCTTTTCCTGATGGATGTGGCCATGTCGCCAGGAAGTCCTGCCCACCCACGAGGGGAAGTAGGATCTGGTCAGACGGCTGGAGATCCGATCACAGATGCTGCGCTCGCGCTTGCAGAGTACATCGTGGACGGTGATTTCTCCGATGTGCTGGGTGCGGGCTTAGGCGCTGTTTACTCCTTACTGCCCTCCAAACTCGAGATTCGTTCTCCGGTGACTCAAGACACTAATCCAGCTGGCATGGTCCTCGGCAGCACCGGACCAGCAAACGAAAAGGAAGAGGAAGAGGCTCAGGCTCAGGCAGAGAAGAGTCGTGCGATCGGGCTCGAGGAGTCTACGAATGCCGACTTCAAGGCACGCCTAGATCACTTTCTCAAACTTCTCGAGTTCCTCCAGGACATCATTCGGCGAAATACAATTCGCGATTCCGCAGATAGTAGGCTCGATGCTCCCGGTCTTGTTGGTGCTTCCATCGTGCAGTCTATCCTTGACGCTGTGCGCAGAATATTCCTAGAAAACGTCCTATACCCTTCTATCCTCGAGTGCTCAGACCTAGATGGCAGCGTTGTTGCTGTTATGTCCTACATTGATATCATGATACGCACCCTCGAAAATGGCCGGCTCTCGGACCTCCTTGTCGACTTTCTTATGAGCGAAGACAGTGATGATATTGGCAAACCGCGCCATCGACTCCATGGGATGCTTAACCTCGGTGGCAATGTGCCGCCCCGTTCTCGCTCCAGCAGTGTTGTGGACAAGGCAACCAAGATACATCACCGCAAGAGTAGCGCAATGCTGTTGTTAGAAATGGAAGCCCCGGATTCGAGACGGCAGTCGGAATACTTCACGACAATGGCTCGTTTTACCCTGAAGGATCTTGTCCTTTCCAATCTTCGCTCGCAGAACCAAGCTGCTCTAACAGCAGCTCTTCAGCTTTTCCAGACAATGCTTACACGGCGGTGTCGCGTTTGCGTAGACGGACTCATTCTGGTCATTCCTTCCACAAGTGCGACGAGCTATCCAGAGCCTGTTATGGTCATGCCTTTTGTGCCTCCAAAGGCATCGGGAGCAGATAGCGACGAGGAAGAGTTCGTTTATCCCGGCTCGGAAGTCGAGCCTAGAACGCCATCCAGTTCTCTGCCATCTTTCCCAACATATTTACAGCCAGAAACGACGTTTTCCACCCACGAACGCGAGATGGGTCTTTACCTTGCTCTTGTATCGCGCATCGATCCATCGCACAATGATGACGCTTTTAGTACGGGGTACGACCATTACTTGCGCGACGCTCTTACCTCCATCCAAAGTCACTCCTGCTTCCACATAAGTGCCGACGAAGATCTCGAATCCCGGTCGAAACAGAGACACCGACTGAATGTCAAAGACCCAATCCTTTCTCTCGTTCTGGACTCATCGCGGAGATTCTTTTTCAACTCACCCAAGATGAACATTTCATTGACGGGGGTATTGGCGGAGCTGGCGCTTTGTCCCAACAGGTCCATTGCAGGGTGGCTTACGTGCAATGCGAGCGACGTTCCGCAGCCCAAAACAGTGTCGGATGATGTTCGATTGGAAGACATTCAAGATGACCGCTCCATCGATTTCGAGATTGATGAAAAGCTTGCCACAGAGACCAACACCCTTCCCGCAACTCGACTAGACGAGAACTCGCGCCCGATCGTGCACACGATCTTCCAGAGCCTCGTTGGCCAACTTGAGCGGTATCGTCAGCTTGTGGACAACTTTGACAAGTACCTCCTCGAACGTCGACAAGGCTTGTTGTTTTCGGAGAACCTGACAGACGCGTTGACACTCGCTCTTGAGCCTGCGATGGATTTAGGGCTTTCGAACGCACTTTCTACGTCGGTGTCATCCTCGAACCCCTCGGACACGAGTATACAACGTCCGAAGTCCAAGCCAAAGACGTCTTCATCACTAGTTTCGTTTCTCACTCCGAGAAAGAACAAGTCGAAGGCACAAATGCCTGTGGAAGCTCAGACATCATCTCGAGATGATAACAAAAATGTTGCGTCGAGACCCTTTGCCCCCCACTATCAGCAAACTCGAGATATTGTCGTTGAGCCATTCGTCGTACCGCTTCCTTTTGAATCGTCTAGCATATGGGCACCGACCCAGACGTCCAGCTGGGGATCTGATGAGGAGGACGTGTTCTCGGCCGGGAGCCAGTGGGGAGGGACGAGCGTCAAGAATGTCGAGGGATTAGATGACCACAAGGACCAACAGTCGCCCACTCGCATCACCTTGTCTCATTTGTTGGACAATGTGGTCATTCTGGAGGAATGTATTAAAGAGCTAGTTGCTATCGTTCAAGCACGAAGGAGTTTGGGGATTGATTCTCTGAGATATGTATAAAACAGATCGCGTATTACAATTACACACAATTTAGTTGCAAGTGGTACAGTTGAACAAAAGGACAGAGGGTGGGGTTCACCTTGTCTTCTTGGCCCGAGTTCCTCTCTTGTCCGCCTTTGCTTTCCCTAACGCAAGTTTAGATCGGGTGCTTTCAAACTTTTCCTCGTCAATTTCGGGGAGGGCGGGCCGAGGCTTCTTTTGAGGGGACTCTGTGTCCTCAGACTCTTCAGGCTCGGTCGCCTTTTTCCGCTTCTTTCCCTTTGCGCCTTTCTTGCCCAAAGTCTGTTTCTCATCCGCGTCCAAGTACTTTGCAGCCAAGTTGTCTAAGAAACCATTTCTGGCTTTCTGCCTCTGAAGAATGAGGGCTTGGAGGGCCGAAACGTCTTCTTCATCACCAGCATCGTCCTTCTGCTTCCCTTTCCCCCTGCGCGCACCAACTTTGCCTGACCCATAGAATTCGTCCCAAACGCCCAGTTCCTTGGACAGGTCCTCCGCTTCCTTGGCCTCTTTTTCGGCTTGTTTCTTTCGGACGAGTTTGGCTTTCTCGTCCCTGGATGTGGACCGCCAAAGAGGTAGGTTGGTCAGCTCGTCTTGGGCTATGAGCTTGGATAGTATGGAAATGAAACGCGGCTCGTCGTCTGCGGTCGAGTGAGGGATGTGTTTCATGATTTCACCAAGGGAACCCTTCGTTTCGTGGTATGCCGTTATGAGATCTTGAACCTCTTCTGAAGAACCTAAGGTTGGAACACATGAGGTTAAGGGAGAGTGTTGTCGATCTGGTAGCTACCTTGGTATTCCTCCTTCATTTCATCGAGTCTGCCACGGGTTACGCGGTCAAAGAGGTCCCGGAAGTATGCATCCCATCCGCCGTCGTCGCCAGGACCGATGAGACCCTCGCCGGTTGTGCCTGTCCTATCGTACTTTTTGCGCCGGTTTTCGTCGCTAAGGACAGCATAGGCGAAACCTATCTGTTGGAAGCGCTTCAACGCGTGTGCGCGTTCGTGTTCGGACGAGTTGGTGTGTTTGTCTGGATGGCATAAAAGGGCGATTTTTCTGTAAGCTTTCTTGATATCTTGCTGAGATGCGTCCAACTTGAGTGCAAGGACGTCGTACAGGTCGACGTCGTCCTCGCCAGGGAATATCTGGGACATCTCCGAGTCCTCCTCCATCGTGGTATTATAGTGTGACGTGACACACGCGACGGATTTGTGACATCGCCGACGTCTAGTACGAACTTGACAATGACCACGGTTCTTGTCATTCGACTTAGTTATGTATTGATCAATCCCACACACAGCCGTCTTGTTCTTCCTATCTCTTTACCGACGCTTGTTAACTAACTAAGCGCCGAACTGGATTCTTAAGCAACCCGACACTTCCACTCATTGCTCGCCACATTTGTATGATGTTCCCGTTCTACGCTAACGTTTCCCCGCCAACTCGTCCATTCCATCACCAATTTCAACCCGTAAGCATAGTCCAATACCCATCTCCTGCCCCCCATACCCTCCCTGTCCCGCATAATCATTCAGGTCCGTCCAGGGCCTATTTCGTGATCATTCGGAGTTGATCTCTCTCTCCAGACATCGCTTTTGACAGGATGATCGCGCAAAGATGTGCAGATAATGACGCCAGGTTCCGCAATGCCATATCGCGCTCGTTTTCAAATCCTGAAAGTAAACAACATTGCTTGCAACTTGTCGGCTATCTCCGTATTTATAGAGTGAGAATTCTAAACATAATCGACCGAGTACATTGCAAGCTGACACCCAACAAGAATCTTTTCATGCACACTTATGTGCATTTGGTATCATGTTGTCAAAGCAGGTATGTCGCGTTCTCTTTATCCGAGCAGCTAGCTTAGTCGACAAATTCAGACATCTGAATTGGTTGGTGGACGAAGTGAACCTTTGGACGGAATGGGGCAGTGTGCAGCAACTCGCTCGCCATTCCATAATCAGAGAGACACTCTTTAGCTTTGGTGCGGGCGTAAGATACCTTGTTATTTACTCAGTGACGGTCAACTCACATCCTTGTCAGTGCACATGTCATCAGCACAAATCCCTCCTTTCTCAACGTTCTGCAATCGGTGACGATGACAACGAGCTCCTTTGTCTCCTCCTATACTGTGGCAGGAAGTCGGCGCTGTACGAACTGCCCAGAAAACCCGCTATCTCGGGACGTGGTGGTGTTTTAAAGGAATCCGAGGAAGTCATAGAATTGCTTTGGAAGGTGTGCAATCTCGCTACTCTGGAAGCGTCACGTTGGGGATTGATCCGTTGCAGTTCCTCTTGAAACACCAGGGGGAGAGTGATGTCGCGCGTCGCCTACGTGCCTACATCTACCGCATGGCAAGGAAATCCGCATATCTTCCACATTCCTTGCAGATTGAACATTCTTCTATATCTAACGAGCGGAGTTTCGGTGCTGGCGCGCATGGAATAATAACGACAGCAAAAATGCAAAGCAAAGATGTTGTTATCAAGAAAATCTTGTGTAATGACCGTGCCACCCAGAGGAAGTGCCTTGAGGTCTGGAATCTTTTCAGTGGAATCTTTTCATTGTTGACTAAGATCCAGACTGCTAGATGTTCGCGAGCGAGGCTATCCTGTGGAAGACCTTACAACATAAAAACATTGTTCCATTCCTGGGGGTCATCGCAGAAGGCTTCGGCATGGGTCTGGTCTCTCCGTTGTTCAAAAATGGTAACATCAAACATCACATGAAGAGATACCACCCTGAGGATTGGCCTGCCTTGGCAAGGGGATGGGGCAGAGATCTCGCAGAAGGGTTGGAATATATCCACTATCATGAGCCGCCCATCATCCATGGGGATCTCAAGGGGGTAAGAAATATCCGGGTCGTCTATTTCATCATTTCTGAGACCCACTAGGATAATGTATTGGTTGATGATGCCGGCCATGCACGTCTTGGCGATTTTGGTCAATCCCATGCCTCAGACTCGGGCAAATACCTTGACTCCACCCGTGTTGGTCTTGCAGCATACAGCCCTTTCCATTGGATGGCACCAGAAATTATGAGAGGGGAAGAACCTGCCAAAGTCTCAGACAAGTCCGATATATATTCTTTTGGGTGTGTCTTATACGAGGTATGCTAGAATTTCTCAGAGGTCATGTTGGCATTCATCTTGTTACGAAAAGATGGTCTCTGGCAAGATCCCATTTGAAGGTCACTCCGTCAATGATGTGCTAAGGCGTGTCCCGGGAGGCGAACGCCCGAATAGACCAGAATCAATCCATAGGGATGATCGGCTCTGGAATGTGGTCCAATCATGTTGGAAGGGTGTTCCTGAGGATCGACCCTCCGCAGCGCGCCTCGTCTCCCTTCTCCAATAATGTACTTGTAGCTGATCGATCCGTCATCCAATGTTATTAATATACCCCCCGAATTTTGCAACTCCAGCCCATGTGCATGAATGATCGCCGTTTATCCTTCTTAGTCTCATAAGAACCTGGAGGTATCGACTTGAAGAAGTATGGAACAATAATTAAAGAAGATTGAAAGTCCGTACATTAGAAAGGGCCTTCCCAAGGATACATACGGAATGCGCATAAATACCTGGGATAACCCCTCAAACGAAGCATATAAAAGGGATGTCAACCGTCGTTCTCGTGAAGTATACCAAAAAAAATCGTGATATGTAGTTCGTGTTTCCATACCGTCCTTCGAGAATGATCATTCAATCGATATCTGTGGCTGGAGTGGTGTGCCAGCTAGGTATGCTGATTGCCGCTCGGTCATGCCCCCTGGTGATTTCGGCGAAGATAAGTATTGTTGGTTTGCATTTATATCTGAGAAAGGAGTAGAAGTTAATCACCCATTTTGAATACGTCTGTAACTTGCTGCCGGATAGGCTTATAGAACTGACCATGAGTCTTGGAGTCCTGCAAACCCTTGTCGAAGTCATAGAAGCACTTGAGGCCGACCAAGAAGGTGGACAACAGAAGCAAGAACGCGACAACCGCTGCAGGCACACCATTCAGTAAAATGTCGTTCGAGATAAGGAGTCAACAGACTGAAAACGGTTAGGGTTGCACGAGTGGTGATATATTCGCCTTCCGAGGATGGTAGATAAAACCGGATTAGTTTATAAACTACGATCAAAGCGAGTTTAGCGAACAGAAGTATACCTGAAATCTGTACTTACCGACTGTAGCAACAAACCAAGTGCCTCAAATTAGCGATCTAATTAAGGATGTAGAAAACGACCGTACAGTAACCCATGCACGGTAGCATCAATGCGAGTGCTACTGACATCATCCTGGGGACAAATTGGTTGGCGAAACAGGCGGGAAAGTGTAGAAGTCGTACCATTTGATTTCTCGCTGAACAGCATAGGCACAGCCGGCTATCAAGGTAAGGACCACAGGAATAGCAGCAATGGTAATTCCAAACTCGGCAGAATTGGCAGTAAGAACAACGATAAGGAGCTATTAACATATCATCAGAGTCCCGTTGATATAGAAAGAAAGAGGAAGGAGATGGATACCTGCATGGTGACGCCAACGAAGCAGAAGAAATCAAATTTGAGGAGACAGATGAAGATTTGATAGAACTGGTACATCGCTATTGCGCGTATGGTGAGTCGACGGCACGGATTGGCGATATGAAAATTACCAACACTTTAACTTAGGGCTTGCCCCGACAACATGAAATATGACCCATCTAAAGGCAATCAAGTCTCGGGAACTCCACTGGGGACAACGAACAAGCTCACCCAAATTCTCCGAAAAGTTGTTTGATCCAAAAGATTAGGAAAAGCCATGACGCAGCCACGATGCAGGGCACGACTATGAGGAAAGGCTCTACTTTACGCCATAGCCATTCGCTGTCATTGGCACATTGCGACAAGCTGCAGGGTACAAGCGCCACCATCGTTTCGTGAACTTGGAGAGCAGAGAAGACAATGAGAGCACCGTGGAACACTAGAAAAAGTCGTCAGCTAATGAGACCTAGGAATTCAACACGAGCAGTACATATAATGCCTAGTAGCTGAATGATGTTTCTCAGGCGCAAGGCATCAAAAGCCATGAAAAGCTCGAACATCCTGGGAAAAAAAAACATATAAACAAGTGTCCGAGTGGAATTGGAACGGGGACTACTCGGCCAGAATGAAGAGAGCGAGATAACAGGACAAGGTCTAGTGGACAATCAACTTTTTGACAGTATTGAATTTCATACCGCAGTACCTTGTAAGAGCTTATATCGAACGTATCGCCGAGGTATGCGTGTACCTATGGAAGACTTCTTCTATTATCTGACATGCCACGCAAAAGTGTTACTCACGATTCCGAAGGTGGACGCAACCATCGTGATGACTATTATAGCCTCTAAAATACAGATTAGCGTTGTTCAGGTCATGAAAATCGATGACTCGTTTACTCACGAACGGCGACTGCAATGGGTGCAGGTGATGATTCGTGAGCGAGCTAAAAACTGGTGCAAGTCCTGGACATACTTGTGATGATGAAAGCGCGTTGCGCTCTGGTACCCAACAAAGGTTCCACCGCCATCCTGGACGAAGGAAGTAAGCCTGAGGGCTCAAGGCTTGACTGTGATGATGATGGATACCGCTCAAGCGTTAGGGTGGCTGTGCTCAACGAAATCAGGCGGTGTACCCGGCGGTCAAGAAGCTGTAGTGGGACTTGGATCGAGGATACGGCGGGAGCACAAGTGCTCCTAGTTCTTGGTTAGTTTTGTCCTACATAGATTGAAGCTGGTACGTGTCACGGTGCGTCCACAAGGACTAAGTGCAGGCTGCTTAAAATTCATCCCCTCTCAACATACACTCCTTCACGCCTCTTGCAACGAACAGCTCCTCCTTCCACAATGACTGGACGTTTTCCATCATCCATCGAACCCAACTGTCCTCTCCCTTCTTATCTTGTACAGAACCCATTGCTATGGATTCCTCGGCTCTCTTGATGAGTATGTCACACAGAAGCACGACCGCCTTCCTCCAGGATTGTTCGTTCTCGAAAGAAACCTGGGATCGTTTGCCCGTGACGACATCTCGCCATGGTTGAATGGTATCCTTGTCCGTGGAGCCAGCGGAGATGACAAGATGGTATAATCGCAATGCAGTGATCAATCGCCAAGATGGCTGAGCACTGTCTGGAGCCGAATGCAATGTCCAGTCCCTTTGCAAAGTTTTGAGATCACGATCAATCGCTACTGAGAAAGAGATTCACCCCCAATAACCCTCTGCAACCAGTGCAACTTTCACAGCCTCGCAAAATTGTACATCTGCAAAGACATACTTCTCGACCAAATCTTGCACATCTACTTCTCCACTTGGGGAGGGCCCATTTTCGGAAAAGATGTTTACAAAACCATATTCCACGAATAACGTTTTATTCGAATGCAGTCCGTAGGTCAGGAGGATTTCATCGTCCTCCTCTATCTTCACATTGTCAGGGGAAATGAATTTGAGTCCGTCGCCAATCGAATTTGCGGGGGCAGCGTTCCAAATCTCAGAGTTTGACGGGACGAGGGTCATATACGCTTGACCTGAGGTGTGGTTGGCAAAGTCGACAATAGGACACATCGTCACATTGTCCGGATCCGTTTTGACATGTTTCAGGCGGTAGTAGATGCATCGGGTATTCACTGTTATAGAAAGAAAGATCTGCAAGATTACCAGAACGTGAACCAAGATTACCATTGAGCCAAGCCCACAAAAAGTCCATGACTGCAGCAAGTGCTTCAAGACTATACAACGACCCTTGAGCTGTAGCTGCTACCATGAATGGCGTCCTTTGCTACACTTCGATGAGTTTGAATAGCGTGGTAGGTCGGGAAGGTTGTATGCTTACAAGGAAAGTTCGCACCTTGCACCAATCGTCCCAAAAACGAGTGTAGAGGTGACGCAATGCCGCTAACACGCTCGGTGGCAGATAATTCAGCAGCGAAATTCGCAGGTCGTCCGCCTGGTTGAGTTTTGATAGGACAAGCCAGGTGAGAGGATGACTGCCAAAATCCCTAGGGAGAACTGATATGTAAGGTCCAAAGAAAGGGTCTGCACTATCTTCATCAGCCTTTGGGCGCCATATGAATAAGTGCATTGAGATCAATTGTACGGCAGTCACTGATGCCTTGACCACGGGAGGATAGAGTCGTTTTAGTGTCATCTTGTTCATCAACACTTTTGGGGGGACTACGAGGAGGAGACTTCCCGGCTGATTTCATTACGCAACTCGTCAGTAGTTGAGCTACAAGTTGGTACTTACCATGCAGGCACTACGTGCAAAAAGCCCACTACCGGCTGTGTGCAATTTTCGTGTCAACTATGTTGGATGAACGACTGCCTGTCACTCAACCAAATGTCATCTCTCTGCAATCCACGGCAAGATTTTGTGCATGAAAACCATGGCCCTCGAGCCAAGCGAGTAAATTCTTCCATCTGCGCTGGAGGAGCGTCGAGGGTTCGCCAGCCATCGTGTAGTTGAGTTGAATCGTGAAATGATCGCCCAATGTCACGTTCTTCCGGCGCTTTTTCGACATGAGAACATGATCTTTTATTTGCGGAGAGATCACATCACATGGTATGATCATCCCACTGGTCTTCCGTCCCCGGGCATCCGATCGTCTACCTCTTCCGCTTCTACTACCTCACCTATACCAACATGTCCGTATTCAACGCCTCTCGTCTTCTCGGAAAGACCGTCCTCATCACTGGAGCGAGTTCTGGTATCGGCCAGGTGAGTCTCACATAACCCCCATAGAGATGCGGCCGCATCAGCTCAACCCGATCATCATCTATCGCTACCAAGGCCACTGCCCTTCTGTTCGCCAAAGTTGGTGTATCTTCTCTTCAACTCCTGTCAGTCACGCTCAGACACACATTGGACAGGGTGGTGCAAATGTCATTCTCACTGCACGCAGAGGGGATGCCCTGCAAAATGTAGCAGAACAATGTGCTGCTGCGCACAAGGCAGCAGGCGTCCAGCAAGGCGGAAATTTCGTCTCCATCGTTCTTGATGTTTCGGACAAAACCCAGATCGCCTCGTTTTTGGAAAAGGTTCCAGCCGAGCTTCGTAATATTGACGTTCTCGGTAAGCAACACAAGGCCACAAACCCACCGGTCTTGATATTTCTTTGATAGTCAACAATGCTGGCTATGTTGTCGGGGTTGATCGCGTTGGTGATCTATCACTGGAGAACGTGGAGAATATGTTCGCCACCAATGTCTTTGGACTCATTGCGTTGACCCAAGTGTTCGTCAGAGGTGCGTTTTCAGCTCAGCCTGATTTCGTCCTCCTCATCACCTTTCAGATTTCAAGGCAAGGAAGACAGGTCATGTTATTAACCTCGGTTCAATTGCTGGAAGAGAGCCTTATGTTGGAGGTAGTATCTATTGCGCGACCAAGCACGCGGTTAATGCATTCACTGGTGTATTGATGAGAGAGCTCGTTGACACCCCGATCAGGGTGACCGAGATCCAGCCCGGTACGTTGTGTTATGCTCCAACAAGGATCTCGGCAAACTTGTTCTCAAATTGCAGGCATGGTTGAGACTGAATTCTCTATTGTGCGCTTCAAGGGCGATAAGTCAGCGGCAGACAAGGTTTACGAGGGCCTGCAACCATGTGAGTACCGAGGAGGAATTTGCCGTTCACCTTGCTAATTGTTACACAAGTGGTCGCCGAAGACATCGCGGAGGAAATTGTCTGGGCAGCATCACGCCCGCCTCACGTAAACCTTGCCGAAGTCTTTGTTCTTCCCGTGAACCAAGCCGCAGCCACTCTCAATTACAGGTCTCCCAAACTTTAAAGAGGTTGTGGAAACGCAATCGTTTAGAAATCAGCCACAATAAGATGGGAACATGTAAAAATAAGGATACAGCAATGATATCATGAGTGAAGATAAACAGCGACCAGTAGAAGCTAGCTTCTGCTTTTTTTGCTTTTTGATCTTGTCTTCGCGGGGGTAGGTTCCGGTTCGATATCGTTATCGTAAAGATACTTCTTGACTATGATTTGTTCCGTAACAAGCCCAGGGGATGGTCGATTGTCAATGTCGACAAGATTTCCAAGGGGGTCGAGAGGGAGGTTCTAAAAGGGTAGATCAACGCATATTCAGATATTTTTTCCATGACACACACCTTTGATGTAGGGGCCAAACAACCTCTCACAACAACATTCTTTGGCAGAGGCTGCGGCCTGGGGTCAATCTCATCGACATAAACGGCAGTTGATAACCCTCGATGCCACTTGACTTGTTTCACCGAGTTGACCTTTTTATCCGTCTCTTCGAGCCTCAGCGATTCGATGATGCGTTCAGGTCGCTCCGGAGTCTCATAATCTTCCTCGTCCCCAGGACCTCGGCGATGTTTCTGTGGCATGGCGTAATCATATTCATCATGATTTGCACGGCCACCGAGAGATATCCGATCGCCCAGTCCTTCGGTGTCACTGGTTCCTAAACCCTCTTGCGCTCTCCTTTGCGCTCTTTCTCTCGTCCGCATGTCTCTTTCATCTCGCTGTTTCTGCAAAATTGTCCGTGCCTTAACCGTTGGACTTTCTGGTCTTAGACCTTCCTTCCGAACAACCTCCGTCGCCAGTACTACCACGGTCTGTTGATTCTTCGTCGTGTTGGATGTAGTGAGCGTCTTCAGCGCAGTAGCGCTCATGCCCATGAAACCATCACCTTCCGTGCGAGACTTGGGCTTACGACGAGCTGGGGGTGGTCGTGTGGAAATATTATCATTGAAGACGTCAAGAACGTATTGTTGTTGTGCTGGCTTGCGAGTACGAGAGGTCCTCCGCGGATGATTGGATGGTTCACCGCCGTCGGTATCTTGGTGCGATGAGGAGTGATCGCATGTGCTAGGTTCCACCAATGCGGTATCACCACCTGCGCGTAAGGGATCTGACGTCTCGCTTTTAGAACACGCGGGAGAATTTGCGGTGGGAGCAAGTTTTTCAACAGAAGGCTCTTCATTTGATGACGACGAAAGTTCCGAAAGTGGGGATGGAGGGACGAAGGTGGAATCTGACTTTTCCATTTGAGCCAGATTCCCCTTCGCTGGCGCATACCGCGCTGATAACATGCCATCTACCACTTTGCGAAACTTCAAAGGTTGGGTAATCTTCGGCGGGCTCGATTCCGAAGGCGCCTGGACTTGGGAAGGAATTTTTGCAGGTTTTAGCGCGTACTTCCCACTGAGAATTCCTGGCACAACCTGGCGGATCATGACGGGACGTGAGTTGGAAGGGGCTGCTGCTTCTGCACCTCGCTTTCGTTTGAGTGATCCAACCAAACGTAGATCATTCACGGATTGGGTGGAAGATTCTTCTATGTTGCTATTCCCGACCGCGTTGTTCTTGTAGGTAAGTTGAAATGGTGAGGCCTTCTGCAAACAAATATTACTGCACAGAATCCAGGAAAGTGGAAGAACTACTCACGGGAGCGCGAGGCGTGTGGGCTGTCGTTGTGCCTACTATAGCCTTTCCGTTGTTCGATGCAGGTCTTGCATATGGCTTGTTTCCAATTCGCGGGATACGACTGTTAGCGGATGGCTGTCTCAATTGAGACGTCGCGCCCTGTGTGACTCTGCCCAGAGTAGTATCGATCTCGGTATTTCTTATTTCCGCAGTTTCGTTTTCTTCAAGGATAGGCGGCGGCAGATCGCTGCTCGACTTCTGGCCAGGAGCAAGAGGGAAAGGAAGCTTAATGCTGGATCTCGGGGGCATAGGGACCATCGGAAAGATAGAGTCTTTAAGCCTTTCATGACTGTCAGGTTTTGGGATGGAGGGGCAAGGCTCGACAGATCGACTGCGAGCAAGGATAGGTCCCAGGGGACGCGGCTCCACGGATGCGCTTCTGGCACGATGACCGAATCGCGTGGGTGAACTTTGGGCTCGATCCCCTCTTGTTGGGGAGGCTGCCAAGTCTGTAACAGGTATCCGCTTCGCCGGGCTGCGAGATGGGTCATCAAGAGCTGGCCGCGTGAAGACAAGAGCTCTTAGCGTCGGGGGGCGCCCTAGCTGAGAGTGGTTTGACCCTGTAGATAGTTGTATTGTCTTTTGGAACGAAGAGGTTCCGCGTGCAAAAACAGTTTCGATAGGTACTCTTTGTGCAGGGGTGTGACAGACGTCATCGACTTCGGATGAGAACTTGGCAGGGGAAATCAATTTCCGAGCACCGTTGTTCGTTCGTACCGGCGTAGGAGCAACGACTGGCCGCTGGACAGTTGTCCGAGAAAAATCAGGACGTATTACAGATGGCCTTGGTGTCTGAGGCGGTGTTGCTGGCTGGTGTTGAATACAGGTGGATTCCGCGGATAAATTTGTTTGCTCGATCGGTTCTGAAAGTACATTGGTAGAGTAAGGAGAAAAGTTGGCATCCACCTCCTTTGTGCACTTGCTTTCTTGCAGCTCCTCTGAAACAGACAGGTTGTTGTTGTCCACAGACAAGGATTCTTCTCCATCGTAATCCCGTCCGCCAGAAACCATCGTCTCAGTAGCTACTGAAGCCTTACCATCCTTATTTGACGGCGAGGATAACAGAGGCGCTGCGTTGGGTGCGAGAGGTGAAGATTTGGGGCAGCTCTGTCGACCAGAACTTGACAGAGGTACTCCCGAACAGACATCCCAAGCGAGAGGTATGACGGGATTTGATGAGGAATCAACAGCCTGTGTTGGAGATGGACTGAAAGTCTCAGAGTCAAGAGAACTGGTGATGGTTATCAACTGTCCATGTAGTCCAGCAATAGGTTGGGAAGGCGGATTAATACCAGCATCATCTGCAAAGTTACCAGGCTCACATACACGCTGTGATGATCGTGGAGGAAGATTGTCGACTGAATATTGGGTGGACGTTGAAGGAAATGTGTCAGCGGATTCCAGATCCTCGTGGGGGACGCTTTTCAAGGGAACAGATGTTACAAATGCTGAACAAGATTCAGGTGAGATAAAACCACGTGGGGGATGGATGCTTGACTCTAATGTATTCGCTCGATCACCCGAAGCTGGGGTTGAGAAGCTACGTGAAGGATCAAATGGGGGATCCGAGAGCTGATTCAGTCGCTCTAGAAGGTTTATAGGGCGAAATGGACTTGGAGGTGCGGATACACCGTGAAACGGGAATTGACCATCTTTTCCAGGCACGTAGTTAACGCCAGGGTGTGCAAGGTCCTGCGGGGGAGGTGAGGGGTTATCGCTTGCTCGTAGAATCCTGTTCGCAAGCACCGTGGAAGGTTCTGAGACGGAATGATGGTAGGCGGAATAAACTCGAGTGCGTCTGTGCTCACCGTCTGGCGGAAGGGCATCGTTCTCAGGTGTTTCTTCACGAGAGAGGTGAAGAGCAACATCATTGACGCTTTCGGACTCATCATCACTGCTCGTGTCCTGACACTCCAGTGGTGGCTGCGGTGGCGGAAGACAAGACAGGCGCGGTGATCGACGGACAGGGGAACCAACTGCACTTGTTTTCATGATTCGCCGTTGCGCAACGACTGGAACAGGTAGTCCGTCTGGCGACTGCGGCGGGTCATTACCCCCACGGTGTGATGTGTCCGCGCTGCCTGGAGGTGGTGTGGTGTAGCTGGTAGTGGCTGCGTTCATGTCGCACGGACAACACGGAAGCTGTGTGGATGGGCGGAGAACGTACAGGACGACGAGCAGCTCGAAGAAACGATCACGACGACGAGTACCAGTGATTGATCGAAG
>JBBPLM010000029.1:3100-13536 GCA_038089795.1 Pulchroboletus neoregius | reverse complement strand
CGCCGTGCGTCCATGAGTCCGGTATTCTCGGTTGCCCCAACACCATCCTCTCCGAAGATTGAGGGTAGGAAAGGAAGGAAGTCGTCGGGATGCTGGGAAATATAAGCAGCGGCTGCGGCGCGGATTGTTGTATAATTTGCTTCGTTCGCCGGTAGGATATTATGGAGAGCAAGCTGGTCAGCAATCGCGGAGAAGAGACAGTGACCGTCTGGATTTATCTGTAAAGCGCAGATCTTGCATTTGAATCGGAAGGGGCACTAGTGCAAGTACCAACCTCATGAATTTGCACGGAGAGTTGATCGCAGGTGCGTTTTATCGACGTTGCTTCCTGCTTTATCTCGCGATCGACTTGTGCATCTACGTCAGGATTCGAGGGTGTAAAGTTCTGAGCTAATGAAGCTGCCCTTCGTGCCTACACCAGTCTTGGAATGAACTCAGTCTTGCACAGCATTCCATGTCGTACCCACCTGCCTCGCAAGATGTCGCACCTTGGAGCTCTGCTTCTTGGTTTCCTCGACCTTGTTCACAGGAGTATCCTGTGGTTCTGTAACAAATTCTTGTTTATCTCTCGAGTCGAGCTCTGCGAATAGATCGACCATCAACTCGTCATCAGGTAAAGATGATTGTGGAGGCAAGGTGTCTGTTGGCGTTGCTGATGTAGATTTCTTTGACCTGTTTCGCTTTGAGCTTGGCATTTGCCTGAGGAAGAGCCTCCAAGTACGTGGAGAACAGCTGGTGTCGCTGAGGGTACTATGTCACTGGCCTCGATGGAGACTGTGAGGAGTGCTGTGGCTATGCACCATTTCATTCTGCAAGCTCCTCTAGTGTTTATAAATGCTTTAGGGATAGATTATGTAGGATATCAAAAAAAACAGATCAATTTTGACTAGATGGAACAATGTTTGTTTTTGCGCATGTATATCAGCGTCGATGGGCCTCGATTGAGCTTTGTATTCCCCCATGACAGTTCCTGTGGGCTTTGTGCTAGGCGTACAGCCACCGCCGATCATAGTAAGCTGAATTAGCGCCTCCAATTATCCGCGTGTGTACTGACTGTTCCTTTCATCACTGACCAGCAGAAGAAAACCAACAGTCAGACTCACGTACATCCTTTCGAATATGGACACCGCGTCAACAACCTTGACCTGCACTGAAAGTGCATCTAAATTAGGCTCACTTTCGACCGAGCTCTCATCCAACCCCAGCGAGGAATCGTGGCTCAGCGTCGAGCTCATTTGCAGACATCTCGCAAATTTACTGCGCATCAGAAATGGTACAGGTCCGTGGCACGTCTTGCCATACTGAAATAATGATATCGACACCATCCCAACAGAAGATAATCACACAGCTCTAGGAGGAAGCAGCTTGCCACAAGACCTCACCTCTCTTCTGTCCAGAGCACTCGATGGATCATCAGTTCCAATCAATACTCGTGCCACCACTGTACTTGAAATTCTCCGTGTCAGCGCCAACCTATGTGTTGAACATGGTGAGCACAACCGATTCTTCGAGAACACGTGCCATATTCAGTTTATTTTCTCTCAGACCAAAATAGAGGACAACTGTTGGAGGCTGGTTTCCCGCAAGCAGTTGTATCGTTACTCGAAGGTTATGCAGATCATCTACCGACTCAACCGCAAGTCAGCCCTCTACCACTATCCACCTCGCACCTACAAGTCATTAAGACTGCCATCGGGTTTCTATTAAATTCATCTCTCGGCTATGGTGTGTCTACACGCTTGACCGACTCGATGCACACTGATATTTAATTCATGCACAGAACCAGTCAAGTTCCGGCTCACATCTCTCGAAGTCGCCATGACACTTGTGCGGTTATCGTCTGCAATATACCCCGTCGGTGCCTGGATGAGAGGTTCAACAAGTCTATTTCCGGTGGAGTCATCTGAACTCGATGGCATTCCCGAGAATGTGGCAGAGTCTTGGACTCTTCGTATCGGGCTCTCCAATTGGACTTGGAGGCTCGTCACCGAACTCAGAGATGATAGTTAGTTCATTCGATGAACCTTGCCTACCCTCGCGTCTGACCATACTACAGCACATCCGCTTTTTGATACTGATGTCCTCCCCTTCCTCATCCAGCCATTGGTCGCTTTCACCCCGCCATTGCTTACTGCCCCACCCCCTCCAGATTTTGCACAACCCTCGCAGCTTAGGACATCTCTGTTACACGCTGATTTTGAACTGCTCTCAGAAGCATGTTCTCACCTCGAATCTCTCGCACTGGATGTCGAAGACATTCGATTGTCCCTAGCTCGCGGGTTTGTATTCCCTGCAGAGCATCGGAACGTTCCATGTCTGTCTGTGATTCTAAACTTCATTGAGCAAGGAAGCTATGCACCACTTTGGTATGTACAACACGAAACCAGTCTGGACGACAGCGAGGTTCGGAGCCAAGAGAAGGCTTTCGATGACTGTAAGGCCGCTGTGATCAAAGCAGTGGTGGAAGTATCAGGGGAAGAAAAAAACACGGATGTACTTTGTGACGACTCGGAAGAAATATACCCCGGTGGCAAATTCGTTTCTCGTATGGTCAATTGGATTCGGGCTTTTGTTACCACGGGCAGCTATGGAAACGTTAGGGATGACATGGTAATATGCGCGACTCTTGCCCTCGGAAACCTGACGAGAAGAGGTGATCATATTACAATGATTTTGTTTGATCAGACGTGTTGCTGATCATCTGATGCTTACAGAATTCCACGCGACCCTATTGCTATCCCCACTACATAACATCGCTCAGCTTTTGTCCTCGGAATCTCTCCTCTCCCCAGCAACGGACCTCAAGCTCAAACATGGCGTGATCGGCCTGCTCAAACATCTTTCCCAGGCATCCGTTCAATCCGTTCTTAATCGCACAGCTCTGAGCAATGCTGGGATAATCGAGCATGTTGTGGCAAGCGGCGTCTGGGATGACCGTGGTGATGTCATGGCAGACATCGTGCAAGTCAATGCCATTGGCGTTGTTAAGCATCTCTGCAACAACAGTAGTAGGTCTAGTTTGCTTTCCAGACCCTTCCTCCTCTTCCTAACGATACATTCGACCCAAGTCGACAATTCATTCGCTGTCATATTGTCCTCGGATGGTGCAACCGTCGCCGAAGTGACAGGGCTCTCTCAACTTCTTGCCTTGATTAAGCGATCCGACACAGTTGCTATTAAGAGCGAAGGTACACGCGTCATCGTCAATCTCATCAAATCACTTTGGTCCAGTGATCCCACGATTGAACGACGGAGTGCAGAAGAAAATCAGACGAGACAACAGAAAAGGGAGCGGGCAATACAAGCGCTGGTCACAATCCCATGCATTGACGCCCTTGCAGCACTCATCGGTAGAAGTACAAAATATCCAATTCTCATCAATGAGGCCATTGTTGCGCTCAGTCTACTGAGTACCCACCGGGATGGTGGTAAGTATATGGGGTCGACATACGTCATCATTGTGCTCACCTATTTTAGGCCAGTTGGTCTTGCGCACTCTTATAGCCACTCTGCCAAATGAGATAACCCCTGCAATCCCAGGTTCTGCAGCCATGTCGACAGTAGCGGGAAGTGAGACAGGATCTCCTATCATCACTTCTCCTCCTGCGCGCAGTCGTGCTCCACCTCAGAGACGTGCTCTCGACCATCTTTTGAATATCCTTCGTAACGGTGCTGGCGACGATGCTTCTAGTCACAGACAACCAGAATTGCCCCTGTATCCTGTTGAGCTTCGCATCAATATCTGCGCCTTACTCGGACAGCTGGGGAAGCGAACAAATGGAGAGGAGCTAGAAACGGTCAAGGACAATGCTAGGTCTACTCTGGAGGACCTGTCAAAACTAAACATCAACACGGGCAAAGAGAATATGCTAGCGCCTGCAGCGAAGAGGACCCTTGATCTGTGGACGTGAGAAAGGTGGTATGTAGGGGAGATGGATACTTGCGACCCCATATTGTATGTAGTATTAGTGTTCTTGTAGACTGATAGACAAAGTGAGAAGTGCCACTAGTGACCGGCTATACCGGCAAAGCTGTTATCCGAGGTCGTGGTGTCACAAAGTGAACTTGCAGCTCGATCGTCTGTTCTCCGAGGACGTCTTATTCATGGGGTTGAGCAAAGTTCGCGTCAATGTTTCTCAAGGAATTGCAACCATCACCCTCAATGAACCACAACGACTGAATGCGTTGTCGGCTGAAGGTTTGCATCACCATGGTCGTTACTGAGTGCAAGGACGCTAAAGTGTACAATCATAGATTACGATGATTTCGCAAACTCGCTGAGGGAAATTGACAAGCGCGACGATGTTGTAGCCACAGTGTGGCAAGGTGTGTTTTGCTACCTGCATTTCGGCTGTTTGAGTGTGACAAGCTGAAGTCGTTTGCTTTAGCCAACGGAAACTGGTTTTGTGCGTGAGTGGCTGTCGCTCATTCTATAATGTCCATTGTCGTAAACATGCTCTGGTTTCGCAGGGGAACTAATGTGAAGGACTCGAAAGCTGTCGAGCCAACAGTTAGGGACCAACTCCGTTCCCGAGTAATCTCAGCAAACACGGATTGCACACGAGCGGTATGCCGCACTTCGTTAGTCAGGGGCTGTGTCACACCTTCACATTGTTCTAGCTCTATACTCACAGCAAAGTTTTGGTTGCCGCTCTAAACGGGCCTGTGATGGGTAAGCAGTCCTATTGATCGATCACGCTGAATACGTTGCTTACGGAGCCATGTAGGTATTGCGGCTGGTGAGTGAGCCTTTCAATGTCCGTTGATTGATCTTACGATGTATTTCAAGCGTTCCTGGGCAATTTCGACTTCATCTACGCTCTCCCTGAAGCGTGGCTGTATGTAGGGTTTCCTTTCCTGGGTGCGTCTTTGTCTGCAGTGCATGCGTTTGGGACCAACGTTGTTGCAAGGGATCGTGATTGAAGGAGGCGCGAGCGTCAATTTCATCAACCGAAGTAAGTGTACTTTATGAATTCGTCCCTCGGGGTTCCACCAATCATCCACAGTGGGTCTTGCCAAGGCAAATGAGGTGCTCATGTTCAACAACAAGAAGAAAGCCCAAGAGCTACTTGAATGTGGTTTTGTCAAGTGTGTTTCTACTTTACTCACCCTGGCTGCTCACAATATGATATATTTAACAGTAAAATATTCCCCTCTCAGCCTACGGAGTTATTCCATGCGGCAGTGCGAGAACACCTGCTTGACGAGCTGGATGGCCTGGACCATTCATCCATACTTACTATTAAAGCCCTCCTTAAAGCCGGGTTGTCAGAGAAAAACAACCCCGATGCTGTTAACCTTCGGGAAAGTTATGCACAAGCGGAAAGATTTGTCAGCGGAATACCCACCAAACGTTTCGAGATGATTTCACGCAAGGAAATCAAACATAAACTATAACATGTCTGTGTAGCGTTCCTGACTTGACAATCCTTTCTCATCATTTGTGGGACATGTTTTCTTTTAATTCGGCTCTCCCGAGCCCGGTTGCATCCCCTTTGGTGCGCCTGCAACAGTTTCTTACCCACATTAATCATCCCATATTTGCTTCCGCGTCAGCGCTCCTCTGTTAGTTCACACCAAGCACGCAAGAAGACGTGATATTTATATGTGATACCAAGGTTGCTATTATGGGACACAATCTTTATCTCTTCAATGAACGACGGGCGAGATTTATATCATCAGGAAAATATATTCAGCACCTCGATGAGCCACCAGGATCATGCGAACCAAAATGTGAAACACAGAAACACACTCCATCGGGGGCTCGAGGGTCGCCACGTATCGATGATCGCCGTGCGTTACTTGTCATGACCAGGCGATCGTATCTTACGTGGTTTCAAGCTCGGGGGTACCATCGGAACGGGGCTGATCATAGGGTCTGGAACAGCACTCGTTCGCGGCGGACCTCTCGGACTGTGTCTCGGATACGCGTTCGTGGGCCTTCTTTGCTACTTGGTCATGATTTCCCTCGGGGAGATGTCAGCCTACCTGCCGCACAAGAAAGGTTTTGCGGGCTATGCGACACGCTTTGTGGATCCTGCGTTTGGCTTTGCTGTTGGCTGGAATTACCTCATGAAATATCTCGTTGCCCCGGCCAGCAACATCAATGCTGCTTGCATAGTCATGCAGTATTGGACGCGGTCAGTGCCGATCGAAGTATGGTCAGGTCAGTTTTGTTTACACACTCCGACAAATCGACCAGTCATTCTTTGCTCTGTTAGTTATATACATCGTCTGCAGTGAGTCTGCCATCCACTGTGATGAAGATTTCATTTGAAAGGATGGTTTGTGTTTAAAGTTCTACTTATCAACCTGCTCGGCGTGCGCATCTTTGGCGAACTAGAATTCTGGATGAGCAGTCTCAAAATTCTCTCGTTGACTGGTTTCATACTTTTGGGTATTGTCATCGATCTTGGTGGAAACCCCTTGCATGACCGCATCGGATTTCGGTATTGGCGACCCCCCAACGGTCCTATGGGTAATTATCTCGTGTCACATGTCCACGACGATCACCTAGCGACTTTTTTGGGCTTCTGGAGTACCCTGACCACCGCGCTGTTTGCATACATCGGGACTGAGCTTGTAGGTGTTACGGTGGGAGAGACGAAGAACCCAAGGAAGAACGTTCCCCGTGCCATAAAGCGAACGTTCGTCCGAATACTCATTTTTTACATTGGGACCGTATTCGCGATCAGCTTGATTGTGCCCAGCACAAGTAAGGTCTGTGAAAAACGAGGAGACCTCGGACTTGAGTTCTGACGACACTTCAAGGCACTTTTCGTTGCCAATGGTTCCCAATCTGGCGCAGCGGCGTCTCCGATTGTTGTCGGTTCGAGGGTCAGCTCCTGCCGCAGTCGCTGGACGCTGATGGATCACACACTGTCTAGGTATCACGCTGGTCAATATCAGCTCACTCAATGAGGTCGTCAACGCGATAATCCTTATCTTTACCCTGAGTGCCGCTAACTCGGATCTGTATATCGCATCGCGCACATTACACGGCCTTGCCTTGGAAGGAAAAGCTCACCGAATCTTTGCAAGGGCCAACTGGACTGGGGTGCCGTGGACTTGCCTGTTATCGGTCACGGTGTTCTGTAGTCTGGCGTTTCTCAATGCGAACTCGGCTAGTGCCACCGGTGGGTCCATCATGATGTCAGGTGTCAGCCACTGCGCCACACTGACTGCGTGCATAGTTTTTGCATATTTTGTCAATCTTTTGTCTGCCTATGGAGCGTTGACATGGATGGCTATTACATTTACCCATATGTGGGTTTCCAAAACTCATCAGTGGTTCTGACGCTGACGCGTGGATACAGTCGGTTTATGAGTGCTCTGAAGGCGCAGGGTATCTCACGCGATGCACTGCCGTACAAGGCGCCATTGCAACCTTATGGCTCCTGGTTCGCACTGGTTTGCACAGGAGTTATTACATTTTTCAAAGGCAAGTGACTGTATGATGGAGAATATGTGATGCCAACCTCGTGCAGGGTTTGATACATTCATTCCATTCAATGGAGGGCTATTCGTCACGTGAGTGCATAGCAAACCTATGGAGTGTATGAGTAACTGGGGGTGACCGCAGGGCATATATCCCGATTCCTGTGTTCCTCCTCCTGTGGGTCGGCTACAAAATGTATTTCCGAACGAGTCTCATACCCCCCGAGAAAGTTGACCTGGTGAGTGAGAAGACGGAGGTTGAGGAGGAAGAGCGGCCGGAGAAGGAAGAATTTGTGGGGAAGTGGGGCAAATGGGAAAGGATTCTTGAGATGCTGTAATGAATTGCACATGCTCAGGGATCCAGAACGCCCAAGTGGATAAAAAATTGCACGTCACACCAAAGTGAAGTCATGACAATAAGTTATGTAATGGAAGGTGGTACAAACGGTGTAATGACGAAGACGGAACGTTGCGAAGCTTGTGATACAGATGTGGTTGCCGAATAAGAGATTGAGATTATTAGTGCATGGTAAAGTATCGTGCGAGATCACGTTCTGATGCTGGTATTCGTGGCCAAAATCCTAGCTGACGTGGATGGCTGGCGTTGACGATTGGCGGTATGGAGAGCGAGGAGCACCTCGGCGTTGTCGTTGGTATTTAGTACATCGCGTATAGACTTTTCAGCCAGCATACAAGTCTAGGGGTAGTAGTTGAGAGAAGGCGAGAAAGCGGTGCACAGTATGACTCACTCTGCTGTAACCACCGCGCTGAAGGGGTTGACGAGAGATGGCGATAGCATTGTGGATACTATCGTAGGCGTATCTTCGCCTGATGGGTTCAACGGTCAGTGGGAGTTGAATGCCAGGAAGCACAAATTTACGAACAAGACGCTCTCGAGTTCGCTGCGCGAACGCGGGATGATGAATAAGTCTGAGCCAGAGAGGTAGCGGTTGAACGCCTGGTAGGATGCGCATCCTGCAACGAGAGTTTCGTTAAACGAGGGATGGTCCTGATCCCATGTGAACCAGTTTTCACTGTAAAAAAAGGTGAGCAGGAAAGGGAGGTGAAGTGAAAGGGACGTACGTTAGATGGGAATGAGCGATTGCCTCTGAGGTATGTGGAGCGAGGAAGCGATCCATAATCAAGGTGGACTTGGGAGGGGTAAGGAAAGGAAGGGGGACCGTGGGGGGGGGGGATATATATACGAGTTGATTGACGCTGTGGATTGAAGAGTTGGCGGGCGTCTTGTAATATTTATATTAAAAAAAAAAAAAAGGTGTGATGCGATGAACGTTTTTGTCCACTTGGCTTCCTTTTCCGGGTCGCACGTTCGATGCCGACGTATCGCCGATCGTACTCCGTTGTGGTCGCAGCCAGTCGGCATCATGATATTTCTATATTTCTTCAATTTAGTAATAAATTAATAACCACCGGATCAGATATGCTATCACAGCATGGACTCCCTTTCGGCCGGCCC
Source organism: Pulchroboletus neoregius (assembly GCA_038089795.1). Lineage (NCBI taxonomy): Eukaryota > Fungi > Basidiomycota > Agaricomycetes > Boletales > Boletaceae > Pulchroboletus > Pulchroboletus neoregius. Next base: position 4,622 of record JBBPLM010000029.1, on the reverse strand, counting down.
GGGCGTCACGTTGACACGCGTGCAACTCACTTCCTTTTTTGGTCAATCGCATGAGTAAGCCAGCCATTCTCTCTTTAAATCATTCAGAATGGCCGTCTCTCGTTCCGTGATAAAAAAGGTGCTCGCTGTAGAGACAGAAGAAGTTTGTTCATCTTATTTCACTCATCTCCGTCTCCTGACCACTCTTGCAGGGCGTAGGCGCACGCGTTCGGCGATCCATCGGAACGATGAACCTGCGCAACTTGACTCCTTTCTTGATGTTAGACCACTTCCATGTCTCTAAAGGCGCCGTCAGCAACAACCCTTCTCCTTTACGCATCTAGCACTGACCCACAACTGCACTCTCCAGGGTTTCCCTGATCACCCTCATCGAGGTCAAGCAACCGTAACCTACATGCTTGAAGGGTAAGGTCCCCCCTTATACTGACACCATGCCTCACCCTCTATTCGTATAAAGATCAAGTCGTCACGAGGATTCCGCAGGACATGCTGGAACGATCGAGACAGGTGGCGTCCAATGGATGTGTGCCGTGTGTTATCCCTGCTATAGTCACCCTCCCGTCTTTCATACCCATTTACATCGTGCTTCCATATTGTAGGGCAAGGGCATCATTCACGCCGAGATGCCAGTACACGCGCCGGGCGTTCCCGAACCAAGGGGACTCCAACTCTGGATTGACTTGCCCAAGCAGGTATGATCACGTACTCGATCTTGTCCATGAATTCAGTCCACTTACGCCCTCCTCCTTCGTCACAATACAGTTCAAAATGGTGGTAAGCGTCCAGTTATGGGAAAGCGTCGCGTTTCTTTCGGTTCGTTAATGCCACCCCAAGGAACCTTCTTATCAAGAGCTAGGCCCTGCATCGTGCGCTTATCGATCGTAACCTTATCGCGTGAGCTGCTGATATGAAATAGCATCCCAGTTGCATATCCCAATGGCCCTCAAGGGTCCATTAGTGTGAGGGTGATAAGTGGTAAAAGTCATGAAGTCGAATCCCCTGTCCGTCCACTTGGCGGGTGCTGGTACTTCCACGTGACAATGAAAAAGTCTGGGGACAAAATATTCCAGGATATTCGTGAGATGTCACTCCCTTTCTGATGGGAACGCGGCTGAATTTGTCTTCTTCAGCCCCCGGTTGGACATCGTTTATCTATCGTAGGCGTTGCCGTTTCAATGTGGTGTAGGCGCTAACATTGCGCACCCAGTCTGGAAGGGGACCATTGCCATCGGAGATGATGGTTCTGTCAATAACAGCTTCCATACCCTTGTCCTGTCCAACAAAAACGGGGAGACCGGAGCGAGCATTACGGCAACCAAAGATGACACCGAGTTCGTTTTGGTATGTTCTTCAAGATTGAATTGGATGTCTTCGCCAATGAACGTGCGTCAGGTTGCGGGTGAACCTCTCGACCAAACCGTTTTCCAATACGGCCCATTTGTAATGACAACGCGTGAAGAGATACAGAAGACGTTAATAGACTGTAAATATCTTGTCGGTTCTTCACCTTGCGGACTTTTGT
>JBBPLM010000028.1:16655-27530 GCA_038089795.1 Pulchroboletus neoregius | reverse complement strand
TCGAAGAGGACACTACACCAGTTCAACCCTATCCTGAACTCGAAGTAACTGATGGCTGGTATAGGCTACGTGCGCGCATCGATGCTCCAATAGCGCGAGGTGTAAGAAAGGGGAAAATTAAAATAGGTCGGAAGATTGCTGTAGCAGGTGCAAAGGTTAGTCCGGCCATTTTAAATGATACGCTCGCTCCATACAGTTACCTGTAGCTCTCGGCGGAACGAAAGGAAGGTTCTGAAATTCTGGAAGCCTACAACTCCAATGTTCTCTTGTTGACTGGGAACTCAACACATATGGCGCCGTGGCATGCGAAACTTGGTTTTCAACGTGGACCGTTCATTGCGACGCTAAATAGCTTGACACCGGATGGTGGTAATGTTGCTGTTATGATGCTCACAGTAATAAAGGTGTGACATATATGACTCCAGGTGTTGCATCCTGACACTTGGATAGGCATACCCTGTTGCATACATAGAATTCATCGAGGACGCTGATGGTCGGAAACAAAGAGAAGGACCACATGACGCAAAAGAGGAGTTGAAGCTGAGCGCCGAATGGAAGGTGCGGCAAGTAGAATTTCTGCTGACTGGCATACTCATTGCCCACAGATAAAACGAGAGTCGCATGCTTCAAAGCTATGGTCTGAATACGAAAAACGTAGATATAGGCTGTTCGACCATGCGGAACACCTTGAGCAACGTGCAGGTTCGAAATTCAGACCCAGGCATGATGGTAAAGTCATACACCTTTACACGAGTGATGGACTTTGACAGTCAAACAGATGGTCCACCCGACAAGATTTATGACATATACGATACCTTGCAGGAAGATCCCGAGGCAGCCAAGAACATCATATCGTCCATCGGTCATGAAGATGCTGGATGGCTGGCCCGACATATCCGCGAGAGAGCTGTCCAGGAACGGGATGGAGTTTCAAAGGAGATTGAGCAAGAACTCGAGGTATGAAATATTGGTTGTTGGAACTTTGTCAGATGCCGATACAATGTCAGTCGATATGTCCACCACGCGACGTGAAGGCTTTCTGTGTGGTTGTCGTCGATGATACTCGAACGTACAAGCATCCGTCGAAGCGAACGGCGCAAGTCACTGTATGGGATGTTCCCGGGGCATCGGTACCCGAGGGCTGCACTCAAAATCCCTTTATACCTGGTCAACGATATCTTGTGAGTTACTCGCTCTGAAATGTGGCTCGATCTCATGCATCGGCACGCGTTAGGTGACAAACTTGGTTCCCAAACAGGCGTCAGCATGGATGGATTGTTCCTCAGGCGGAGAAGTATATTTGAGCACAAGAAAGAATTCTAAATGGACCTTGGTGAATTAATCTGTTATGTACTTTGTACTACCTTTGATGCTGTTCCGGTGAGCTAACTCTGTTCTTGACCTTGTACATGCCTGAGGCAAACTAAGGTCTACCTTGGGACTTTCACTCCATCGGCAGCTTTTACAAAAACGAATGAGCTCGACCCGGATTGAACGGATGACCTTGTGGATGCCAATGTCTGGAATCACACGCACTACCACTGTGCTACGAGCCCTTGTGACGCCACACCAAACAAGACTTTAGAAGGACGAGAGCCGATCTGATCAACTATCTACGTGGTAATATCTAAACAAACATCTATAATAACCCTTGCTTAATTACCAACTCTTTGTAGAGACTAAGAATGATGTCGTTGGCAGTCAAGGTAATGATTCTGTATAGCATAAAGTCAACAGAATCATGAATGCCCCGCAGGTCAGCACTTACGTGTGTGGAGCAATGCGCAGAAAATGTGCTGTCGAACCTGTTTCGAACCGATGTAGATTATACTGAGGACAACTGGCGGATCCACTTGCCTTTATACCACCCAAATACCCCTTCAGCCTTGAAAGTCTTCCAGAGACAGTCAATAGGATTCCTGTATAATGTACCTTGTAAACGCCCATCAGGCAACCGTACTGTTGGCTGGTTATACACCCGAGTGAGAGCCTGATAGATGTCAGCAGCGGCACTGTGGAAAGCCCAACACACTCACGGTGTCTGCTGGTTGCATTACGATGCACTATTCGAGACATCAGAAAAAGATGAGAATTTGCGTATCGCATCATGACATACCACGCAAACACCCGAAACAGAACTACTAGCCAGGTACGTCCAAATACTGTTGGCGGGTAAGATACCGTGGGTGATAAGTTGGTTCTTGGTCCAGTTGTAGGTCGGCAGTTGAACAGAAGAGCCCATGGCAGTACGAAGAATCGCAGCATCTATGCCACGGATGAGACCTCGGAATCCCTCGGCCCGAAATATAGTTGAGAGTGCGTCAAAGGAGCTTTTGTAATGATGTTGCGTGCCGACTGGTAATGCAGGAGAATATGCCTTTTATGATGGTCAATCTTTCAATGCGCAAAAGTTTATCGAAATGAACTAACTTGCATGCGAGCCTTGATGAGGAATAGTGGATTTCCGAGGGCCGCGCCGACTGCCCCACTGGCGGCGCCGGCTGCTATAGATGTCAGAGGTATCTGATCGGTCACAGGCCTGCCTATGACGCGGTTTATTGTGCGCCGGAAGGGCTCATAAAACCCTGAATTATTTCAGCTTTGGAAGTAATCCCGATAGACAATAGCATACCTAAGCGGGATCCGTTGAGAAGCATCTAGCAAATGGTCAAAAGGACTGAGGGGTGTAACAAGTGAAACTGCTTGCCTGGTATGCATACTGGCAAAGGGTGAGGATGGTACTACGAAAGAACGCTGTAAACTTACCGCTGGACTGAGACCTCGTTGCAAACCCCGGATGCCTTCGTTCCTCCACGTCTTGGCCAAAACATCAATCGCGTTTTTGTAAACTTTTTGACCACCACCCTTTGCTAGTTCGCCTTGGAGTTGCAGACGCGTTTTTGCGACTTCTGCGGGATTCGAGACGGTAACCTGCCCATTTGAATGAGAAACGAGCGCGAAGGTCACGCAATTTGACGCTGACTCACCGCAATACAGGCCGCAAGACCACCACATAAAAATCCTTCTACAGTAGAGAGTGGGCGCGACCGGGCTTGTATGGAGGTCATTTTAGTGTGCGCAGCAGAGCGACAACGAGGCTTATGAGGTGTCGGAGAAGCGAGTTAGATTGCCTGCTAGTTCGGGTTAGTGATCATAATGGAGTCAGTCGACCCTGACGCGGTGCAGGCAACTTACCTAGTCAGCGTGCGCAATAAACTAAGAGTTCGAAACAGACATTGAACGTTGCCACCAACATGAACACAACTTGATGCAGCGCTCCGACCGCTATGAAACTGGCCCTGTGATCACGACGAGGACCGTATTCTTCGTCGGTCTTATTGCCGTGTCCATCCCGGTGGTCATTCGTATCATTTCCTCTCCACTCGCCCTTCTCCTCCTCGCACCATTTTTCGTCGTCCTGGTGGTTATATCTTCTCTTTTGACGTACTTTTACCTCGCATTCAGGCTCGATTCGAAGGCACTTGCTCCCGGAAAGCCCCTCTCCCATGCCGCACGTCCTCTTGCCTTTTCCACTCCCGCCGCTTGGCAGGCCGTCCTCATCCGCTCACAGTGGTCGCATAAGTCCCCTCAGTCGCTACCAGCGTTATGTCCCGACATGCCCGTAGTGTCTTCCAGCCTAAATGAAATCATGATTCTCATAGTCCGCGACTTTGTTCTGTCCTGGTACAAGGACATCTCGTCCTCCCCTTCGTTTCCCACCGCTGTTTCAACGACTTTGCATGCAGCGCTTGAACAACTCGTGCAACGCGCGGCGACCCTCGATGTTTCTTCCCTTCTCGTCAAACGTATCTTGCCCAAGGTCACCTCTCATATTGAACAGTTCCGTCAGTCAGAAGTCGCTCTCCGTGGCGCGGGCCTTGAACGTCATCTCACTCAGTCAGAGGAACTTGACATGCTTTTAGCTAGCCGATATGTCGGAAAGGGTGAAAGGTTACATCCAGCTGTAGACAATCTGTCGTCTACCTTCACGAAACAGAACGAGGAGATGCATTTGAGGAGCATAGTAGACCGGATCCTCCCTTTTATCCTTCCAGAGAATGAAGCACGAAGCAGGATCCTCAAGACAGTGATCCGAGAACTCGTAGCCTGCACTGTGCTTTATCCAATCATGGATATGGTCGCAGATCCTGACTTCTGGAATCGTACAATTGAGCAGGTGGTGAGTATTTAATGTTAACCCTCTTGGTCGTCCTCTAAGTTCAATCTCAGGCTGGAGCTGCAATACACCAGCAGTATGTTCTTTATGCCTGAGAGCGTGTCTTTAATAATCCTTTGTAGAAAGATGATTTCCAAGGTACGGAATGTCCTTGAAGCCCAATCACCGCGACGTCACCATCGTATCACATCGACGGTCACTCCTGGAGGAGATGTAATCACCATTCGTACTGACGTCCGTCAGTTTGAGTCTTTCCTTCGAAGTATCAATCGTTGTTCCTCTCTATTAGACGCACGGCGCCTCAAGAACGACATAATGGGTGAAATCCGTAAGACAAGGTTGTTACTTGGTATATCTTTTGGCCTTCGTGTCAGGGTAAAAGCTAATTTCTAAATAGCAAATCACGAGAAAGAGGAGTGGATAAACGGAGAGAGGACCGAGGATGTTGTGGCATTTTTGGACAGGCTGTACACTGCCAAGCGCACGGTTGAGCAGCGAATTGTTGTCCTAGGTGGCGAACAAGATCCGGTTGGCGTCATTCACTTGGCGTTCCTGCCTGCACTACTCATGCGCTCTATGCAATTAGACAGCTGCCACGCCCGAAACGCATGCACGACCACGAGTCTCGTTCAGAGACGTTCTTGGCAATCCCACCTCCCTCTCATACTTCATGGAATTCATGGATCGTCATCATCGTTCACTCCTCGTGCAGTTTTGGCTAACTGTTGAAAGCTTCAAGAATCCCTTAGAACTGGTAGACTACTCCTCCGGAGACGAGGACGATCCAATTCAAGATCCCTCTAACTCGACAACCCTACGAGAAGATATTTGTCTGATTAACGATCTCTATTTCTCTGCCACTCCCCCTCACCCTTCCTTATCCCCGATCTCGCAAAAGCATGTCGATATCATTCGAAGCTACGCCTCCAACGAAGTGACCCCCAGCGCCATCGAGAATAAGAAAGTCCGCAGGAGTGTCATGTTGGCTCAGAGGGAGGTGGAGCAAGAAATGGAGGGTGATTTTGAAGATTTCCAGAAATCAAAGTTGTGGTTTCGAGTGATCGAAGATGCCCCGTTCGGCCATCCCGAGGTTGGAGCATCCGCACTGATTAACAAGCTACAATCCCCTGACCTATCTACTACTGTGCCGGCTCTTGGAGCGTCGTCGCGGACCAAATCCCAAATTCCTCGTTCCGAGTCATTCCCGTCTCTCTTTTCGTCAAATCGTGCTTCGGAGCATCCTCACTTGGTTCAAGTTCCACTGATTTATTCGCCTCCTGCAACATCTCGTAGCAACATCGACGTTCTCATGGCTCCTCTGCCGGACACATCCTCGGATGCTTCGCGTGCACCGCTTTTCAACGACCCGGACGATGGGAGACCCAGTATGGATGAATCGGAACGTATGGAAGCTATCCAGGCTGCGTTGACCGATATCATCGCCACGGAGCAGCACTCTAGTCAACCTCGAAATCGCGCTGAGGAGGCGGATACTTTCATCCCTTCGGTTCCTGATGGGCGGAAACCGCGTGGGATGTTCGGAGATGAGGAAGATCCAAACGTTGACGAAGAGAATGAAGATGAGACGACGGAGAGTGCTGATACCATTGGACAGGGGTCATTTCAGCTCGCAGGACCTGGTGACCTCCAGCTCTCCTATGAAATTACCCGTCTTGGCAAGAAAATATCAAAGTCGGAAGTTCACGCGGCGATGCTTGATACACTTATCAGGAAAGCTGAATTAACGGGAGATACCCAAGAGCTCCGCCTCCTTCGCAAAGCAAAGTCTTCGATGACTAGAGAACTCAGGGAATTACACTTTCAAAAAACCCAGTACGAGCAACAAGAGTCTGCTAACCGCCTCGTCCCACATAGAACAAAGGTCTCTATTGTCAGTTCAACCGTCGCTGAGGAGGAGGGGAAGTCTGTGGTCCGATACCTTGTTGAGGTGCAACAGCTTTCTCCGGACGGCACTTTCTCATCTGGCTGGGTCATTGCACGGCGGTATAATGAGTTTCTGCGAATGCACAACAAGCTTCGTGAAGAATACTCTTCAGTCCGCAGCCTTGACTTTCCTGGCAAGCGGCTGGTAACTTCACTCTCAGGAAACTTCATCGACACCAGGAGACAAGCCTTGGAGAAATACATGCAAGTGTGTGACAAGTACTATGGGGCCTGGGGCAACACTGACTCCTTTACAGAACCTAATTTCAGTCCCTTCGGTTTGCGAAAGCACAGAACTTCGTGTGTTTCTGTCGAGGGACTCGCCTTTCATTGCCTCCGAGATGAAGGATGACACTGCCAAGGGACAAGGGGGGTTCTCTGGACGAAACATTGTTCAGTCAATGTATCGGTCTGTCACGGAAAGCATCGATGATATGTTCTTCGGGCCTTCCATGCTGGATGTGATGATCCAGCGTCTCACACGCCAAGTGGCTGAATTTACTGGAATTGTCGGCTCGGCAATCAATGACGAAGAAATTGTCACTCAGGCAATGAAACAATTTGGAAAGGCAACCTCTCTGGACACTCTCATGCAGATGACGGGGGACCTTAAGCCACTGGGTGGAGAGACAAGCACATCCAGCTTTTCCGCCCCCATTTGTGATTTAGTACTTGCCGTTTTTGAGCTTCACAAGAAAAACAACTGGCTCCGTCGTCAAGCAATTGTAATCATCCTTCAACAGGTCTTCGGGGATACTATCGAGCAGTCAGTAATCAAGTTCTGCATAGTTGGCATAATTCACGTTTTTTCTCAGGAAAATACGGCAGAGCATACAATCTCTGTTTGAAGAGAGTCACGTTCTTCCCGTGCTTACCATGCTCCGGGAAAACTTATGGCCTGGAGGCAAGCTGAGAGCGCCTTCGCAACCCCGCACCACCGAAGAGAAACTTCGGAGTCGAGATGAAGCTAATCGCAAACTCTCGGCGCTAGTACCAGGTCTGATTAGACTGACCTATTAAGAATGTGAACTAATGAAGGACCCGCTTCAGACCTGGCTGCTAACATGATAGGTCGTTCCAATGCTCGTCGTGGGGCCCGACGTATATTCGCTGTGCTGCAAAATCGGCGTTTAAACCAACATATCGCCTATACTATTGTCGACGAGGTGTGTTGAAATTGACCCAGACGCTCCCCGCCGACTGACGGCATACGGACAGATTATCGCAGCTATTTTTCCCGAGCTCCCACCCGTATCGTGCTAAGGCATTAGATTGACAGGAATACTTGCCTCCTGTCATGTCAATCGTGTTGCTTGTCAATCATGCGTCATCGCACTCCATCGAGTCCACGGCCATAGGAGAATGAAATTTCGACGGTGGCTCGACATTTCCGGTAGCCGTTTTCAAATTTTGCCGGAAAGCAACTGCTGTTGCATTCGGGTCATCGTAGCTTACGGAGAGCAGAGTTCTAGATTAGCCATAGAGTGATCGAGAAGCTGAAGAGACATACACTTTGATAGCATGCAGGAGAAACCCCCCCGAACCGGATGTATTCATCGTCGGGTGCATCCGGCCTGGAAGAACTTGATAGCGACGTAACCATGACTCGGTAATCGATGGTGCGAGATAACCAGGGATAAGTCGCATCTTTGCTTGTAGATCTGCCAGAGGCTATGGTACTGTAAGTGACAACGCGAGAGTGAGAAACAGAAGTGTACCTGGAGGAACATATTTTGCACAACAATTGAAGCAGACCCAGCTAAATATGGTGACAGCATCTCTACGATCTCGAATGGATCGTAGTTGCTAGCAACTAGAACCCCATCAAATTCTCCTGCAAATAGCTCTTGCCGTGTGTTCATTAGGGTATCCGAAGTCGATTTTCGCTTGTCGAGGCGTAAACGCTGACGCTCTGAACGTATACGTCCCGATGTGGGCTCAAGTGGAGCTAGTACTGTGGAGATTCATTGATGATTTGCGGTAACCACAGACGGAAGATACTTACCGGGGGCGTAATCTTCTTGGGCTGTGGCCCAGTTTAGGGTCGACAGAACTGATCTCACGGTCTCTTTCTCATAGTTCATCAGGGTCAGTACGGGATATGCAGGTGGCGAGTCAGCATCATTTATTGAAATTATCCGACCTTCGCCTGGAAGAGAGTTAATATGTCGTAGTTGATTCCAATAGAGTTCACTCACATCCTATCCTGTCGAGAACAGATGAAACCAACAGCCCAGAAGCATCGTCGACCACAATATAGCGTCCACCTGGACGCACGTTGGCCAAGTTCAGCAGCTGAGAGAGTGAATCAGGACGAATGTCTCGTATCCTGTTCTGATCCTTTCTGAACCAGTATTCGCAGATATTATACACTGTGGGTTCAATCGTCTCGAAGCTCTTTGAATACCTGTGAGATATGTCGCTATTTGTGTTTACTACCCTGGTTCGATCACTTACTTTGCCTCCTTCCGCTTCCTATACTTGTCTTTGCTGTACTCCGTTTTCAGGGAATAATTCGCGTGTTGCTCGATTTGAGCCTTGATGATCTCCTGGGGTATTAGGTTTGCCTACAACGATTCGTCATGATGCGCAACATGACCATACTGTAGCATGGACGCCGGACTTCTTGAGTGCTTCAATTTCTTCGAGAGTCAATGGTTGAACAAACTCCCCATCGTGAATCAGCTCATTCGTTGCATCCGTTTCTTCTACAAATAGATGGTTAGCGAGGTGTTTTGAGAAATGAACATCAGCCTACCGACCAATCTCGTCCATTGTACGGGGAGGCAAACGTCTAAGTTTCTTTTCATGTATTTCATAGGCAAATCCATACGGTTGTCCGATGAGTTCATTGGCAGGGAATGAGCCCACTCTGCCCAGTGATACGATCCTTCGCGGAATGTTAGATTACAGATGGTGTGCTTGAAATGTTGACTTACGAGTCCTTCTCGACTTTGATGCTACGCACTTCGCCACTGGGTAATCTAAATAAGACTGTATGCTTGGAGTTGATGGTACCATTTCTGGTGGGATGAGTAGATGTTGAAGTACTTTCGCCAGTACTCATATTTAGTTGGAGTAGACTCGGATATCAAAGATAAAGCCAAGATTTCATGTGCGACTGTGACTCGCCGACGCCTTACCCCTTCAACCATCATGGGTTCAACGAACCAGTCGGACGATATGGATGCTCTACTCATCAAATCCAAGGAGCCATCCTCACTGCTACCGGACGAGTTGTCCTATATCGTAGCTGCATTCGTCCCCTCTCAATCCACCTCTTCGCGCGCAAAAGCGTATCTCATACTTTCCGCGTTCTGCCAGGGTGTTCGAGAATCCAAATCTTCGGAGCGAAATCAGGTCGGAGGAGACGAGCCAGACCAAGGGACGGTCGCTCTGTTGCGCATATTCCAACCTCTAATCGCAAGCAACCTGTCGCAGTCCCAGGAGGATGCTTTGCTCGCAGCCGTCACGTTCCACTGTGCGCTCTTCCAGATCGACTGGCAATCGGCCTCACAGATCTTCACACAAGATGGTTTCATCGAGCTCCTCACTACCCTTGAAATAACTACATCCTCCCTTGTACCACTCGCGCTCGCTCGTCTGTATGCACAAGCTAGCAGCCACAAAGCTTGTCGGCAGCTCATTTCTGAAGAATCTATCACTTGGATTCAAACAAACTCCTCTCAGACCGCCGACGATGCCCTGCGCGCAGTAGCCATCCTCGCGCTCGTCAAATTGGCCCATGGATCTTCTGGTGATGCAGCAGCTGGTCCGTTTGGAACCGCCGTTAATACCGGCATCTCAGTGCAAGAAGACGTCGCCCGTGCAGCCCAGTTGAGCGACATGGTCATGAACAGCAAAGACATCCACGCTTGTCTCAACGAAGCCGTGGAGGGGTTGGCGCACCTTAGCATCAGTCCGTCTGTGAAGAAGAATTTGGCAAACAACACAATCTTGAAGCGACTCTTCTCTTTCGTTCCGAAACGGAAGGCTGTAGCGGACGCAACGAATAACTCCACACTCATCTATGGAGTTCTTGTGATCATCTCCAACCTTTGTGCATACAAGCCGCGGTTGAGTCAAGAGCAGCAGCAAATTGCAAAGTTGCGACGAATGGCCGAGAGCGGACAGAAAATAGACAGGCAAGGTGTTGAAGAAAAGTCGGACCCCTTGGAATCTGAAGGCGAGGTCGAGGCCCGGTGTCGTAGCGTTATCAATTGCGGGGCACTGGACGTGCTGGCAACGGCATCTTGCTTGGATAGTCAAGGAATTCGGGCGTCCGTCGGTCAGGTACTGCTGAGTTTTGCAGAGAACAAGGAAAATAGAGGAGAGATATTAAGAGGAGGAGGATCGAAGACGTTGACTCGCATCATTCAATCCGCATCATCACCTGCAGATTCAGTTCCCCAAGAAGCGCTTCCAGCAATCCAAGCACTTGTCAAGCTTGCTATCACTGCACCACCGATTCAAGTTTTCGGCCCCAATGAGGGTAGTGTACTCGATGCAATCCGACCCTTCTCACAACTGCTCCTTCACCCGTCGGCAAGCATGCTCCAACAATTTGAAGCTATGATGGCCCTCACGAATCTGGCGTCTCATAGTCCAACGCTTGCGTCTCGTGTTGCGTATACTCCCCACGTTCTTAGCAAGGTCGAACTTCTCATGCTGGAGGACCACACACTCATGCGCAGAGCTGCAACTGAACTTATCTGCAACCTAGTTGGGGGGTCAGAGCACGTCTTTGAGAAATA
>JBBPLM010000027.1:64120-92683 GCA_038089795.1 Pulchroboletus neoregius | reverse complement strand
GACCAATGGAAGGCAGCTTTCATCACCCCCCTCGGCCTCTTTGAACCAACTGTTATGTTCTTTGGTTTTTGCAACACTCCACCCATGTTCCAGGCCTTCATGAATCACATCTTCACTGATATGATTACTGAACTTTGGTTCAAGATCTACATGGACAACCTAGGCATTCACACCAATGGCACCCTCACCCTCCATCATGAATGAACTCATTGTGTCCTCCTACGCCTTCAAAAACATGACCTCTCTCTCAAAATCTCTAAATGCTCTTTCAATACCCCCACCATGGAATACCTCAGCATGATCATCGGACAAGGTCTCGTTCGCATGGACCCTGCTAAACTTTCTGCCATCTCCACCTGGAAACCACCCACCTCTGTTAAAGGAGTTCATTCATTTCTAGGTTTCGCCAACTTCTATCGAAAGTTTATCCCCAATTACTCCAACATCATCACTCCCCTCACTGCCCTCACCAAGAAGGACCAACCCTGGACTTGGAGTCCCCTCCAACAACGAGCCTTTGACACCCTACACAACATCTTCTCATCTGCCCCTGTCCCCTCCATCCCTGATGTATCTTGCCCTTTCCACCTCATGTCTGATGCTTCTCCTCTTGCTGCTGGCGCAGTACTCATGCAGAAAGACACCAACAGCAATCTCCATCCCTGCACATATTTCTCAAAGACCTTCTCACCAGCAGAACGAAACTATGACATCTATGACAGAGAACTCCTTGCAGTCATCCTTGCCCTCTCTGAATGGAAACACTACCTCCAAGGGACCTCCCACCCAGTCTCTGTCATCACCAATCATAAAAACCTCTCCTACATCAAGGACCCTCGCAAACTCTCTCGTTGTCAAGCTCGCTGGTCTCTCTTCCTCTGTTACAATTTTCATTCCCTTTCCTCGAATACTCCTTATCTCCTTCTTCTCTTATTGCTACAATTGGAGAGGCCGCACCACGTCGAACAATAGCTTCCTTCTTCTCACTGGTCCTAACTCCGTGTTCCTATCCTACCTTTAGTTCTCCTTATCATCGGACTTATCATCTCCTCCACCGGTTCTCTCACACCAGTCAGTGTCCCCCGTTTCCATCAGATTCTATGAGCTTCTCTCTTCTTCCTTTCTGAGTCGTTTCCCCTTGGTCCGTGTGCGCTGGTCCGCAGTACTTAAACACTTCTATACCACATGTATATCTCATTCTTGATCTACACAATACAAGCGTAACATTAAAGTCTCACATCCTTCAAGTCCCCTCTGAGTTTATCCCTTGGAAGCACCTTTGCTTCATCCCTCGTCATCCTCATCTATTCTCTGAATGATTGCTCGTCTGACATCGGTCTCTTCGTGAGCATTGCCAGAACACAGTCTGTCTAGTAAGAGACCTTATTGTCTACACTTCGCGTAACATCCTCCAGGACTTCTACATTGAATGGGTCGTCACCCCAGGCTCTCATATGGGCCCTGCCAATGCCCTTTCTCGCAAAGATGATGTTGATACATCTTCTGATAATCACTCATCCTCCATCATCCCTGATCCCGTTGTCATCAACGCTCTCGACCTCGCCCTCTCCCAATCCATAGCACAATCTACCCCCTCTGATCCCCTTGTCCTTCGAGTCATCTCCACCTTACAGGATGGATCCCCACTGTTTTCTCGCTCCTCCCTATCTGACTGGACTCTTGATAATGGCCACCTCTACTTTAAAGGTCGTATGTATGTTCGTTGACGACGGGCAATAAGGTATTAGCCTATTTCGGTAATAGTCTAATCAAAGTTCTACTACCGTCTCCTCGTCTTAGCCATCTTCTTACCGAGAGCCCGCCTCTCCTTCTGGAATCGACTCCGTTTCACTTGACGAACATCGTCCTCCCCATCTGCCGTATCGTCCCGTACCCTCGTCCTAGACCGAGACAACGCATCCGCTTTCTTGCCCTTTTGTCGAAGTTCTTCATACCCGTCCCCTATGGCACCCGCACGCGTCCTTCCCACCGAACGCAACACGTCTTCAAATTCATCTTCCAAGCCACGACCACGGCGCCGCCCATGGCTGGAACCCGTCCCACCGAGCGCAAGGTCCGCTTCATCCCGCATCCGCCTCTGCGCGTCCTTCTTTTTCATCACCAGCCGCGTAAAGTTTTCCTCTTCAAACTCGGTCATTCGTTGAATCTCGCGTGCACGATCCGAGGCCAGCGCGGGCATCGCGCCTAGGCCAGAGGAAGATTCAATGTGTGGTCGCGACGGATCTTGGTGAAGGAGCGAGGAGAGCGTTTTTGGGATGGGTTGGCGTTTGGAACGTTTATCGCCAGCGTTTTCCGTGTAGGGCATTGGAGCCAGTTTGGGGGGTTTGTAAATGCCATAGCGGTTGTCTGCCTCGTCGTTGCCGTCCTCGTCCGACGCGGCGTCCGAGGCTTGGTCATTGTTGACCAGGTTTTGAGGGTTGGGTCGGAAGGCCAGGGGATCTTGTGTGAACGACAGCCCTGTCAGCGAGCATCGGATGCGAGTTGGCGAGTGCGACTTACCGTCGGCGACGTTTTTTGAGGCATCGTCTGCAATGCGAACGAGTTTCTCGATTTGATACCTGATCCTGCTTTCGAGCACTTTTATTTTTTCAAGTACGACACGGCCTTCGATCATGGAATCCACCAGGTCGCCCAAACCTGCCCCGCGTGCGTCGCGATCGGGGGCGCTAAAAGGCAGGGATGGTGGAGTCCGGTCTTCCAGCGTGTCGCCTGCTGCGCGCCGTGCGACGAGCAGAACGAGCGACTGAAGATAAAGCAACATGAGGTGGTGTTTGAGAGACAAGAGCGATATGCCATCTCTGGTGTCCAAGTCGTCTGTAGAAGATTCCCTGCGAGTGGTCTGTGAGGATGCCTGTGTACGGTGGTGTTTGATGGCCTACTCTTCATTGAGAGATTGGAAAAGTTCTCTGGTGGAGGCCATACTCGCACTCATTTCATCCAAGAGAGCAACGACAGCCATGATGGTGGTATTGATCTGGGTACTAGTACTCTACTCCAACACAATTTTTTTTTTCACTCGCACGACGACCTGGTAGATGCAGTCTAGTCAGCGACGAGACATTATAATTTTGAGTGTAAAAAGATCAGTCAACGGTTTTCTAGGCCGCCGCTCTGCTTTGAGAGCGTAGTGCATGGCATCAAGAATATCAGAGCCCAGTGCGTTTCATCTCGCGATTTAAAGTGTAGTGCAAGTGTGTACTCACCTTTCAAAGGAAGAACAAGAAAGGTGCGTCGGATTTTGTACGGAGGATGTTTCCATTCTTACTCTTATTTCCCTATGGCGATGCAGTTCCTCCTCGAGTCAAGTTTCCAATATTGTCCGAGCCACGCGCGCTCTCTCTACCGGGCGCAAGCTCTCCCGCTTGCGGCCCTTTTTCAGCGGGTTCGTTCCAGCCATCATGAGCAGACCGCTCCCTGCACCCCCGAAGCGGTTTGATCTCGTCGAAAGTTTCGATGCGCTGGCTCTGGCAGGCAAAAAACCCAGTATTGAAAAGAAGCTCCCTGACCCGCCTGGACACATCAGTCAACCGAAGAGTACCTTTATTGGAGGTTTCAATCCACAGCTGCTGGCGTTGAATGCCGCGCTCGACAACCATCGTCGCCTGCCACCCCCGCCCGCCGTCAATGGAAATGTGGCCCCAACACGAGAGGCGAAAGCAGCCCCAGCGCCGTCTTCGAAACAGATGGCCATGCCGATGCCGATGCCTGTACCTCAGACTGGCAAGCAATCCTTGACGATGCAGTACGCCCTCAAGTCCCTGAGACCGAATACCCCAACGAAACCCGCCCTTGCCCCGCCATTTGTTACTGTTCCTCCACGACCACATTCAGATCCTATTGTGTCACCCAAAGCGGGATCAAAACCGCCACTGTCTGCTGTGTCTGGTCCCACGCATCCAACGCTCAACGTGACCCCAAGCAGACCGCGTGCTGTTTCAGTCCCTCATTCCCCTGCAACGTCCTCTCCTGGGAAAAACACGACACAATGCAGTGGTATGACCAAGGCTGGAAAACAGTGTTCCAGACAAGTCAAGCTTCCTGCAACGCATTCCCTTCTAGATCCTACACCTGTTTTGTATTGTCATCAACATAAGGAAGCGATGATCTCCGCCCAAACTGGTTTCTATGTTCGAAAGGCTGGAAATGCGGACAGATTTGTCGAATTCAGTCGTATGCGAACTCTGGAAGTCAAGTGGAGTGACGGTCGTCTGATTTCGTTTCGCAGATTATATACCTAAATACCTGCAGATGGATACCCAATTGGCACTGAGAGTGGAAATGGAGAAAGCAACATCTCCTGCCGATGTACCCGGTTATATTTACACCTTTGAAATACGAGGTAATGTCGTCCCATATTCTGCTGCCCCATGAACTTGCGCACATGGATGATGTTGAACTTTGTAGATCCCAAACGGCCAAACGTGATTCAGCTCAAAGTCGGTCGTGCCGTCAACCTCGCCAAGAGGCTTGACCAATGGGACAAGCAATGTGGTTCCAAAGTACAGATCCCGCGTGGCTGGTGGCCGGGCACGGTCGAAGATGACGGGACAGCTGGGAGTTTACTCAAGGGCAACATCAAAGCAGGCGATCCCGGTCCTTTTTGTCATCGCGTCGAACGACTCGTCCACATTGAACTGACAGATTTGTCCTTGCATGCGCCCTATCTAAATCCGGGTTGGCCAAATAGTACTCCCGACCCACCGCCGAGTGCGGGTACCACAAATTCTCCCAAAAAGGCCACCGTAAAGGAGACTACATGCCTCGATTGTGAGTGTAGTATGGTGTGTTATTTCACGACTAACATCACCTCTGCTTAGGCGGTGTGGTCCACAGGGAAATTTTTGCTTTCCCGCGTCCAGAAAAGGGGCGGTACAATGGAAAGGAATGGGATTTGATTGTCAAACCTGTCATCGAGAAGTGGGGGAGGTTTGTCAAGGAATATTACGCTTGATATACCTGCTGAACAATCGATGGATAAATGCTTGACTCGTCGTCGGAAGGGTTCTTTAGGTGGTGATCAGTCGTGCATGAAAGTGCTCGTCTACGATTATCGTCTGGACAGCGTCGGGGCGCGCACCATCCACGATTTTGATCTCGGTGATTGTAAATATATCGTGAATACAACAATGTATGAGGATAACGAGCAATGTAGAACCAAGTTGTGACACGGACGCATGACGGCGTTCAAAAGTCATCATCATCAATGTCCCGCCTCCGTTGATACTGGCAGACGAGGACTCGTGAGCAATGTGTACAGTCACCCCATGGCATCAGATACATACCTTTATCGTCGTCTTTTTCGTGCTCGTCTTGTTCTGCGCTTCCTCCATCTACGCGCACGCCGTGAGTGGGCGGTGGGATGAAGATCATGCCCTACTCACCTGTTCCAAGAGCTCAATGAGCTGTTCTTCGCTCACCTTCCCGCGCAGCTGGCCAGATTGTGCCATCCGGACGAGGATACCTTCGATCTGCCGCGATCGCTCGGGACTCACGAGCGCGATGCGAGACACTGGGGGGATCGTTTTTGGAACGTAATGTGCGCGGGCCCGTTTTATTGGGATTGGGAGGTGAATCGATGAAATCCGAACAAGAAGGCGTCAGGTTGACGTCGCTTGGGGACCAGATGAGGAGTATGTACTTACGCCGCTCGCGCGCAGCGGTGTCCAGCACGGTAGCCATCATATCTCTGCGCATGGATTCCTCCGCCTCTTTTCGTGCTTGTTCTTCTGCATTGGATTGGCCTGCCTGAGGCTGAAGGCCTTGAGGGAGTTGTGAAACACTTTCCATCACTTTCGACCAGTGAATGTAATGTGCGAGTGTTGATTACGACGTTCGCTCGTTCAACGCAGTATCCTATTACTCTAGCAAACTCTACGATACTACAGTAATCTATCAACCAATGACCAATGATAACGGAGTAGTGAATATGTGTGACCCATCCTCGCGTCTAAGATTCGCCACCCCAACCTTGCTCTCTCCGAACCCGACCGCCATTCGAATGTGACGAACGACTAAAGCCAAAGTTTGACCGTCTGTAAGATGATCGCTCATCGCCATCATGGCGAGGTGAGTGCCGGCGCCCTCTGAATTCATCATTAGATACGTTGTTCTCCCCCTGCCACGATGATCTGTAAGTATCTTGACGTGGAGAGCGTCGCACTTGTCCGAATGCGTGATCGAACTGGCTGTCCTCCCCCCGCCATGATGATCTGCGTGACGAGCTTTGGGGTCGAGAAGAAGACCGTTGGTGTCCACCCCCCCCAAAGTCATAGCTGCCCGTATTCACCCCATTCAGGCCATGTATCCCGAGATTACGTGCAGTCTGTGGACTGAGTGGCGGCGTCCCGGATTCATCTGCCCATCCGAGTACATCCCGAGCGTACTTGTTTGCTTCATCAACATATTTCTGCCTCGATCTAAACAACTGCCGGGTATACTGTGCATTGAAACCGAGCCATGCGCTGTACGCCTGAATTTGCAGGGTCTTGTCAAGCTCAGGGCGGGGTAATGAAGGAAGCTCTAATTCTGGGTGAGGCTGAATTGGAAGTGCTCGCATGTCCGGCGTTCTAAGGAAACCAGACTCCAGAGGAGTGAGGATGATAACGCCTTTGCCAGATCGGCCAGCACGAGCTGTACGGCCAAGGCGGTGGATATATTGCTCGCCAGAGGAAGGAAGGCCAACTTGCACGACAAGTGTCACTCTGTCAACAACATCGTTCAGTAGGGAGTATCCATCGTGCATAAGGGCAACTGACCCGGGGAAGTCCATGCCTCGCGCAGTGACATCAGAAGTCACCAATATTCCGCTCTTCACTCTTTTGAAATCTTGAGCAACAGCTAAGCGTCTATTTTGGGTCATCCTGCTATGTATTTCATAGACGCGGGGTAATGTTCCATGGCCCGCATCCTCAAGAAGTTTAGCGGTGGCAGAGGTACCCCAAGCAGTCGTGCAAAAGACCATTGATTTTGAGTTGTTTCCATGTTCAGCAACGTCGTCCCGTAATACGGCAACAGTAGCTTTCACGGTGTCGCTGATCGGTGCAGTGACACATGTCTGAGGGACTTGGGACGAAAAGATCAGACAAAATCGCAAAGGTACAATGCAGCACAGTACCATGCTCATGAGTGTTAACTTCATCTTCTGCCAAAGTGGATACGAACTTGTGGTCAGGGGTCAAGTACAGCGCAGCTATCTGTACTCCGGATCAGTTTCAATTGGTATGTACGAGAAAGAAAGGCTTGACCTCTTTAACGTCCCGGCTCAAGGTTGCCGAGTAGAGCATGCACTGTCTTGGATTTTGATCGCGGTCGGGGAGGTACTTGAATATCGAGTTTAGAGTGTCCTTGAATCCCACGTCCAATAGGCGATCGGCCTCATCCAACACAACAGTCTGAATGGAACGCAGCTTTTCAGCCAAATCAGTCGACCCCAAAAGGTCGAGGAGCCGACCAGGTGTTGCGACGAGGATATCACAACGCCGCGTAGCTAGCCTCTGCTTTTGCATACCGATACTTTTAAACATCTTTGTGAGGGACGTTCATACTGGCATGAATGTGAAGGGTACCTGGTACCACCGATGAGGGCTTGCACCCGGAAAGGATGGTTTCCGACAAGGGTATTTGCTTCCTTTTGAATCTGAAGACATGAGAGTAAGGTTATGCAGGTTGTATGCGGCGTCTGATACAGACCTGCATAGCTAGCTCTCGCGTTGGAGATAATACAAGGATGGAGACGGACCCCCCGCGAGAAGCAGGTTTTTTGGCGAGTTGCTCGATGGCAGGCAAAAGAAATGCCATCGTTTTACCTATGATTAATATTGATACCCATGGTCAAATGAAGGGCGTGTCACGTACCTGTTCCAGTCTTTGCCTGGACGAGGAGATCTGTGCCAGAAAGTCCAAGCTAATGTGGAATGGTGAGCAATGGCGAGAATTATTTAAAACTACATACCTCTAGTGTTGCCTCTGCATGTACGGTTGAGCACCATCACACGGGATTTTACTGCGCAAAAGGAAAATAAGCCCACCTTGGACGTCACTCATGTACCTAGGATGTTGTTAGCATAGCGACAGTCAAGGGCCTAAACGACAAAAGAAGTGATACATACTCGTGTGGGATTGCCATCTTGGACTTGTCTGATATCGGTGCGTCGGCGAACTTTGTTGACGAAAAGTGTGCTCGGTTGGTGGTGCTTTGATCGACTGGAGGCTCGTACGCGGACGTTGCGGGTGCCAACCGCGGCTTCAAGACGGTAGCGGCGCTGGGCGCGCATGCCAACGACGTTGCGCGGAATGTCCTGGCGTGTGCATGAAGCGCGACGGGGGACGAGCGCGGCCAACGTACGAGCAGACGAGCGAACATAACGATGCGGCAATTTCACCACCAAAAAAAGATATTAAATAAAATGTCGATTTTTTTTTCGCCACCGAGGGCAAACAGGGGCAAATACAGGAGGGCGTGGGAAAGAAGGGACGAGGTTGGCCTCATTGCGAGTCGCGTTGTAGCTTTAACCTCGTTTCGCATCTTGCCAACGTTCTCCTCCTCGCATTCACCACAGCACTCATCGCATACCCCGCAATGTCGTCAACGAGACTACACGGCCATCCGTCTCTTCCAGCCCCCGTCGTACATGCAGGTTTCTCCGCACATCAGTCAAAGTCCCATGTCTTGGCCGGCGTCCAGGACGCGTACTGGAGCGACGACGACGCAGTAAGTCATCTGCGTATACTCGCTCATAACGCAGGTAGTCATCTCAGTCTCTCCCGATTATCGTAGGATGATGCCGAATGTCCCCTCTGTCTCGAGGAGATGGATATTTCAGACCTCAATTTCAAGCCATGTGTTTGCGGTTACCAGGTATGATCATTGCGTCACCTTTATGAAACCCGCATCACGACCTCTTCACCAGATCTGCCGCTTCTGTTGGCATCACATTAAGCAGAACCTTAACCGTCGCTGCCCCGCTTGTCGAAGGGAGTACACCGATGAAACCGTCCAGTTCAAGGCCATCGCAAAGGAGGAGTACGTTTCTTTTACCCCGATCTAACCCCCCTGACTCGCTCATCGTTGTGTATACATTCAGTCATAAGCGCCTCACACAGCAAAAGAAGCAACGCGAGCGCGAACGGAAAGAGCTCGAGGCGTTAGGGCGTCGCCACCTTGCTAACGTACGTGTGGTTCAACGCAATGTTGTGTATGTAGTCGGAATCGGTCCTCGATTTGCCAAAGAGGAGGTAGGCAGATCATTGATTTAACCAAGTCGCACTTGATCAAAATTCATTTAGCTTATCCCTACGCTGCGTTCGAATGACTACTTCGGTCAGTATGGCAAGATATCCAAGATCTTGCTGGTCAAGCGTACCTCATCTGGTGGTGGTACTCCCGTTCTTGGCCTTTACATCACCTACCACCGCCGCGAGGATGCAGCTCGGTGTATCTCGACGGTTGATGGCGCCCCTTCCCCAGGAGGAGGGCGCGAGATTATGCGAGCAAGTTATGGAACAACAAAATACTGCATGCTGTTCCTCCGCGGAGTTAGCTGCTCAGATCACACTTGCATGAACCTCCATGAATGGGGAGACGAGAAAGATTGCTTCACAAAAGAAGACCTTACAACTTTGTGGGTTTCATTCTTTAATTTGCTACAGATGTCATTTATCCGTCCTATTAGGAAGCATACAATTAAAGATACGGAAAGTATATCGCGCACTGCCAAGGGAGGCGATGGTAAGGCAATTTAGCCAAATGCACACGTGATCTAATTTGGTTCACAGGAGCTTTGCCCCGTGCCGCAGCATGGGGTGGTAAGACAACACCTCAGCCTACATCGACCACCGCTCCTACGTCGACCTCCATCGTAGTCACTCATCGGCCAAATAGACGGAGCGGTCAGCGTCAGTCCCGCAATGTCAACGCTGTTATTGACACAAAGCCATCGAGTCGCCCACATCAAGATCGGAAAGGTGGGTCTATCGCGGGGAGCACAAAAACGCCGTCCGTCACATCTTCTTCGCGCCCTCCGACGCCAGCTGCTATTGCACTACCTCAGCGACCCGCCACCCCGCAGGAGGTTAAATCATTGCGTACCAAAGAGATGGGTGTCCCACAACCAACCATCTCTCCCGCTCCATCTTTGGCAGTGGATTCCGACGCTGGTTCAGGCTCTCAGGATGCTTCCCCAGTTCGTCCACAATTCACCGAATCCGAGCAGTCCACTCCACCTGCTCCTCAGGGGATACCAGATATGCCTCCTGGTCTTTCTGGACCTCCTGGTCTACCTCCACCTTCGCGCAAGATGGATCCTCTTACTCCACCAGGAATTCATCCTTCGCAATCTACTTACCAAATCTCTACCGCCGCCCAAGCTCTTCTTGACGATGTGAAGTCTCGACGTGAAAATGCACCTTCCGTCTCAAGTGTCAGCATCTTTCCCGATCTCGATCGCACGCTTAGAATGGTATCGGGACAAGACGACAAATTTGGTGGATTCAGTTTCAACTTGGATCCCAAACTTGCTGGAGAAGACCTTAATGTGGATATCGCCCTCCCTGATCTCGAGGCAGAAGCCAACACACCTATGAACGGCGGGTTCATGGATGTCTTTCCCGCCCTGCGACCGACACAGCCACCGGCGCAAGTGCACCACCCACGAGCGTTTATGGCACCACCTGGGCTTACATATCCACACAATTCTGGTCGGTCGGTGTATGATCCTCTTTCCCTGCACGGTACACCTGTCGAGCGCCAGTCAGCGGGAGGATCTAGTTATGTCGGCTCCTTTAATCCATTTGGGGAGGTCAGTGAGGATTCAATTGTACCACCTCAAGGAGTTTCGTCCACTTCCAGGAAGTCTCCGTTCGCTGATGAGGAGAGGAAAGTGTCAAGATTTGGATTCGCGCGAGGTCGCCAAGGGTCCACTGCTGCGTCATCCCCTGTCAACGTCGCCTCTCCGCTTAGTGCGAGTGATAGCCCCTTCCCTAGCGAGACTACATCATCAGCCCAACCTCATTGGAATTTATCGTCCCATATCGAGCATGGGTACACGACTCCATCGTTGGCGCAGCATACCATCGTAACTCAGCCCCATTCGCAGTCGTTGCACCCCCAGCAACAGCAGTACGCGCGCTTCCAACCCTTCGACCATAACATTGTCAGCGAGGCACAGCTTCGGGAGTTTATCCAGTCCAGTCGTGAGCGAGCCAGCGTCATGCCCAATGATCCCCTTGGTAGGAGACTTCTCTTTGTATGAGGTGTCGCTGCGAGCATTGACGATTTCTTCTTTTGTACTGTTATGCTTTCAATTTCAACTAATGTTCACTTTCTTGTTCGACTATTTTTCCCGTTCTCTTTTCCCTCGTTAAGGTATAGATCAGCAACAACGTTATCCGTATACACAGAACCAGCCATTTAACGATCCGGCGATTATGTCTGCCCGATTTGCGTCACCCCTACTCCCAACAACGGCTTCCACGAACCCCAATACAACCTATCCCTCAGTCCCTTCCACTGTCAGTATGAACCATGCGCCAACGCACATGGCCGTTGGCCCTCCTCCTGGGTTGGGTTATTTTCAGGGACTTCCTATTAATCATGCTGGAAGCAATAACGGCGCTGAGCCTCCGGCGGATCCTTCAAAGGTGCAACCGCCCCTTCTTAATAGTGAGTGTCTTTCCTTTGTTTTGGGGGAGGGAGTCCCAGGTCAGAGTACCGAGCGCCGTGCTTTCAGTGCGGAAATATTATCAACGGCCATGATGTTGAATGAATGCGTCACTATTGATCCCCTTCCCTCTTTCCTCGTCGTCATCATCCACTCGTGCCGCCATGAATTCGTGAAGCTGCAGGAGACACATTGGTATTTATTCGTGATGATGACGCCGACCATTCACGATCCGTTCCCAACTTATATCCACATCTATTGTTACCCATGCCCATTTTATCTACCCCTTAATGGTCACCATCCCTAATCCCCTCCCCCATCCTTTTCTTCTTGCGCCCCGTTCCTAATCGTCTGGTACAATGATACTGACGAATCTTTCTTGGCTACGTTCGTTTTCTTCATGCGTTCCCAGTCCCGACCTCTATTCCGCCCTCTCCGTTGCCTACTCTATCATCCGCGGAATTCCCAGCTCTCGGTACGATGACAGACAATTCCACAACCGCGGCGACCCCGTCCGATGTGCAAACGCCTGCTGTCGAGGTATCAAAACAAGAAGATGCCAGTAAGGAGCAAGCAAAAGTCGAACGCAAGGCTGCGAAGAAAGCTGCTGCTACTGAACGCGCGCTTGAACGACAGAAAGTGGCACAGGAGAAGGCCGCCGCGCGCGCCGCCGAGAAGGCACGTCTTGCTCAGGAGAGGGTGGTGGAGCAGGAAAGATTAGCTGCGATAAGGGAAGCAAAGGAAAAGGCGGAGAGAGTGGAGAGGGAAAGGGTTGAACTAGAAAAGCTCGAGAAGGAGAAGGCCGCTCAGCAGAAGGCTGCACAAGCTGAGAGGATCGCGAAAGCACAGCAGGAGAAACGTGCGGAAGCTGAGAAGGAGAGGGAGAAGGAAAGGACGCGGGGGCAGGCGAAAGTGGGTGGCTCAAAGGTTTCCGCGACACCGAAAAAAGGCGTCATCGAAAAGCAAACGCCTGCCCCCAAGGCGCCTGAGCCAGTCATCCAGGCTCCCATCCGTTCGAAGCTACCAAAAAAGAACAAACCAGTTGCTCGTCCCATCAGAATCCCGAAGGATAATGAAGTCGCCGCAGACGAGATGTCCGTTGTGCGATCCGCCGCCGCTTCAGAGGCTCCAGGAGCGCTTGCTGGTAAGAACAGTGAGGTCGCATCACCGAGTTCCAGCGTGTCTCGGGCTCAGTCCGTCGATCGAACGTCTCCCATTGAGCAAACATCGCTCGCAGATGTTTTGGATGAACTCGACATCAGGTACCCAGCTATGGATCTTCCAAACCACCCCTTCTTTGACATGCAAAAGATCAATCCTGTCGCAAAGATGCCATTGGAGTATGGCCCTTTGGTCCATGCTCTATCAGCCCTCTCGGTCGGCGGTGGCTCATTCGCCACCAACATGCCTTCTGGTTCCATCGATAATGCAGTATCTTCCTTTCAACAACTCCTGGAGACATTGACCCAGACAATCTCTGATCTATTGCGACTTCTTCCTCGTACTACATGGGATGATAGCTCGTCCTTTGATGGTGTCCTCAGGGACATGCTCAAAGGTGATGACTTCTTGGACGACACAGCTGACGATGCAGCAGGCAAGGAGGACGAAGTTGCCGCGCTCACGCTAGCCCTTGAACGTCGCGCCCGCTGGATGGAAGTTCAATTATCAAAGCTCGAGGAACTTCATCGCGATATTAACACAGCCGCTGTTCGCGCTGTCCTTGGATTCAACGACATTGGCTGGGACCGTCATGTGTTCATGCCTCGTATCGGAAACACTCTGAAGAGGTTCGACAGTATTGGTATGGTCGAGAGAGACGGTAAACTGAAGCCGATGAGCGTGGACGAGCTTGAGAAGAAGCTTGTAGTTGCGAAAGAGGCGGCGGTGTTTGCCGAGACGGAGCTCAGGGAGGCAGTGGAGAAGATGCAGGCAGTACGGCCAGTTGAGATGGACGATTTCTGAGCGAGCTTTGCGCTGTGGTGCACTTTTTCTGGCTGTCATCGCTCGTACAACTCAAACAGAGCGGGATCTGTTGAAGTTGTTGAAGTTTGTGAGGCATGAAGTTTGGTATGCACAACACTTTTGGTGAGCCGTTTGTATGTCCTTGAGCGGCAACCGTGTCATGGCTGGCCAACACACAAAACACATTAGACTCGTCATGCTCCTCGTTCTCGTCTGTCTCGCAGCTGAATTCGTTCGGCGGGTCACGCTGTTCCCTCGATCCTCGCCCTTGCCCTCGACGCACCGTCAACTTGTCCAGCCCAGCTTGAACCCCGACCCACCAACCGTTCATCTCAATCGCGTACACGGCAGATGGGAAGCAGTCCGAGCATCCCTGGGTCTTCTGCCTCTTACTCACGGGGTCGTCCTCCTACCTGGACCCGACTCAACCTTGTCAAGTTTTTCTGACAAGCGGGCGTCGCGCTTCGATCTTGGCAGGAAACGTCGGGCAGACGAAGCCACTCGCCAACTGCCTCGGTTACATTTCGCCCTCGATACACGACCCGCGGTCGCTGCAGCTTTCTAGCACGTCACGACAGAGAAAAGGGCATATCGCCCGATAGCCCAAACCGGTACATAGATGCAAATACGATATCATTCAGGATGCTTGTCAAGACTCGCGAGATAAACGGTCCTTGGAAACGAATGGAAATGCTAGAATCACTGCATGAAAGATATTAAGCAGGCGTTATACGTAGAGCAGGTCCTAAATCATTCGTCCATTAGCGCAGACTTATCGTCCGTCGAGCGTGGCATCCTATTCCTCTTCCACGCAGCGAAATCATCTAGCATGGTAGGCCAAGCCTAGAAAGGCGTTTGGGGAGGTCACGAATGCATACAGAAAGGACGTACCCCGTCGGCTTCGTAATTGCTGAAATCTCCGTTGATTGTCTGGCAGAACTCATGCACCTAGCAACTCTGATGAGTACCAGCTCCTCATAATTGTCTCGTTGGAGTATATCCACCATGTTCCAAATATCTTTATTGGCGCCTTTATAGGACCCATTTTCCTGTTGAGGATAATTTATCACAGCACCTTGAGACGGAGGGATGCGCTCACGCTCAAGAACTCGACCAATTCGGTGGTGATCGGGTAGCGCGGAGCCAACAATACCGACCATAGCGCCAGAGCTGTCTATCCGCACATGAGAGTAGGTAAACTACGGCAAGTCTGAAGTTGGTCACCTCTATGTCTAAATTCCTGCTTTGTCTGGAAGCAAGGTCAGGAGAAGTAGCGGGATGGTACTAAGCACATACGATGGCTTGGAAAGAGTGAAACAAAATTGATATAGCTCTGCGAAAGCAGCGTTGCGGTTCAACGCATATTGCCAATAGCGGGCTTTGTTGTAGACCTCCGGAAACTCAACTCTATCCCGCTTCTTTACAGAAGATAACGTAGAAACTGGTGTCATCGGTTCTTTGTCACGAATGATTAGGTCGTCCAGCTCCTTCAATGTCGTTGCTAGGACCGATAACGACGAGATTCTTGTGTGCATAGTGAGCTAACCCTGTCAAAGTGGAGTGGTTTGTCCACGCACCGCAGAGCCTCAGTTCCCTGGAGCCACTCTGAACGACTGAGTTTGGCCATCTCCTGGGCCTTGAATTGCCACGCTAGAATGAGGGACTGGGCGCCATCCAGTGGTATACCAGCTTCCTTGCACAAATTTTCCACGCCTCCTGGTCCTATTACATCAGGGTCGTCATCGTCTGCAAATCTCTTGAAAAGCGCTTGTGCTTGCTGTTGCGTATACTCTACCATAATCTGCGAGGTGGTGGCACACACGTGTCAATCTAGGGAAACTTTGATGCAAGCGGGAAAGACCCACGGGAGCTTTTTTTGGCACGTCCAGCTCATCACTAGGTGCGAGTTTGTTAGAAACACAGCACAAGAGAGACGAGAGGTGCATGGGGAAGGTAACCAGGCGATACTTGAACCCGATCACCCTGATTGACGACGTATATATGAAGGTGACAAGGCGTAGCGGTAGGAGATTAGATGAACCAAGGGCTGACTTACTCGCTCTGCCGTTGGCTGGTGGAGTTGAGGGGTTCCTGCAAAGGGTGGCAAAGGTGACTTCGGAGGTATTTCAGGTAACCGATCTGGGAGGCTTACGTCATTAATTCTAGGCCGTGCTGAATGAGTTACATTGTAGCTGTGCGCAGTCCAGACGAGGACGTACCCGAAGACCTTTGTCCCTCGGGGCAGATTAGCTGCCGTACTACTCTTCTTGCCCGTCGCCGCTCTTGTTTTTTTGGGTGGCGGCTGTGTGCATTCCTTGCTGAACGACTGAGGGTTCCTGAGGCGAATGAAAAGCCACTGACCTCTACGGAGATACTGAATCAGCCGTAGTAAATTACTTTGAGTACGCCACATTATATGTAGAGGCAGAAGGGACCACACACGATACGCCTGCCTTCTCGGTTATGTCGGCCGCGCCATTTTTTCCTCGGGCTGTACAGGCGGTTAGTCTAGCGTTATACATGACCCTGACAAGCCTAAATCTTACTTGTTCTAGAAGGTTTCTTTTTCGATCGCGTCGTCGAACCCTCGGCGGTCGTGTCGGCCTCCGCACGTTTACGCTGCGCAGACAGTAAATGTAAAATAATGATAGTGTGATACGGAACACAAAGATGGTACGACGAACCTTTGGTGGCATGTTCGATGGAGCTATACACAGAGAGAGGACGACTCAAGCTTGAGGACTTTGCAGACCTCCGAAAAGGAGGGCTCGGGTAATTGACGCGTATTGCACAGGTCACATATAGCGTGATATCACGTGATCATGTGACATGATGCACAAGCGTGACACGGGTAGATCATACCACTCCGAAGTAATCCACTGTGTCCGAGTCATCGACAACCATGGATGCCCCAATATTCAATGAGAACCCAACGATCTATATCTCACGCAAGTCTGCCAGGAAGTCGCGCTTTGAAACAGGCCAATCTCTCTGGGTGGATGGGGACGAGGACGAGGACAGGAGCAGCACCACCGACGTTGAACCAATTGACGAGGACGAAGTATTCGGTAACCCTTCTCGAACTAATCCCGGTGAACTACGTGCATGACTCTTTGCTTAGAGCTTATAAGGTCCATTTCCGACCCCGAACATCCAAACAGCTTGGAAGAGCTTCGGGTCGTATCAGCTGAACAAATCGAGATTGAAGAAAACCACGTTGTCGTAGAATTCACACCAACGGTGCCACACTGTGGCATGTCGACCCTTATTGGTATAATCAACTTTTTGGCGTCTCACGACCAATGCGGGCTCACCGATCCTGTCCCTCAGGATTGTGTATCCGAGTGAGATTGTTGCGCAGTCTTCCACCGAGGTTTAAAATCGATATCCGGGTAAAGCCTGGTTCCCATCAGAGCGAGTTGGCAGGTGCGCTCTCCCTCAAATAACATATTTGCTCATTCAAAACTCACCCCTTATCCAGTGAACAAGCAGCTTAATGACAAGGAACGGGTTGCAGCTGCACTTGAGAACCCATCACTTTTGGAAGCCCTGGAAAAGTGCCTAGCGACTGCGGGGTTATCCAATGGGGTATAATGTATGTTATATTGGCGTCGCCGTACCATTTCTACATAGCACCACACTTATTATCTAGGCTAAACATACAGCAAATCCGAAGTCGGGTTTAAACGACATAGTGTATGGAGCTCGCACAATCAATTTGCAAGGGGACGAACATTTGCGCCGAAAAATGTAAGCTGAGCGTGACAAAGTACTCGCGCCCAGGAACGAGGAGCTGAACATCAGGCGAAAAGAGCAAAAAGAGGCGTCTCGCGAAACTAGCTAATCTCAAGATTTGCATCACACCTGAGGATGTACCGAAGCTGGGCGTCGCCGACATTGACCTCCAGATCAGACGTCACTCTGTTCCCGCGGCGAGGAGAAAGTCGAGATCTTATTTGAGGCCGTTGGGCGCTATGTACGTGGTGACGCTGTCCCCGGAGAATCCTCCCATCACGATCGGCAGAGAAAGGGGACTTCGAGGATGAGGAATAATCATTATTTTATCATTCAGTGATATTTCTAGTTTTATGCCTTCTTAATGCATTTTAATTGTCGATAACCACTCTAGCATCGTCGTGGATCATCTATAGTACATACGTTCATTCTCTTTCTACTTCGATAGCATGAGCAGGGTGTCGAACCTGCATTTGCCATTCATCGTCACCGTACGTTGCTTTCGCCTTCTCCATTAATACCCCCCTGACAAGCGCGTATGCGTTGACTACACAGAAGTAAAGAGGATACCACCCTCAGACACGGCGTTGAGAGATGAGTAACCTTTTCTCTGTTGACGGCTTCACCGATAACAAGACTTCCAGGATTGCCGAATCGCCAGAGCAGTATCGTTTGATATGCTGATCTTACCCACCATGAATCATATGAAGCGTAGTAGAAATGAGAATGTATGGGCGAAAGCAAGATTCCCGGGGAGTGATGCTTGTTGATACTGTGCAGAGAGCGGCGTGATCGGGGTAGAGATGGTATATCTCCACATTTCCCTGCACCTCACTGGGTCAAGTCATGACGGGGCCATCTGTGGAAATACTACCGCTAGCAATGCTAACGAAGACGTCCAGATCTACCGTGGTGAGCTGGAGGGGAGACTTGGGCAAGTGTGAGCTGGGAAAATTTGTGTTTGCATCAGATGCGCCGTCGTTTCGGTGGAGCACACGATAGATGAGGGTCGTAATGAACAGGGAATTGCACACAAACAAGGAACATGCGACCTGTCAGATAGTGTGAGAACTTGGGGTTTCGTACGACACGATCACATACTTCAACGTCAATTGCCACACTGATGAGGGGTGAAACATTGAACAGCTGACACACAGCCCGGAAAGAGGACATAATAGTGACAAAGATACTGGAAGAAAATGCTGCAATAATTAACCGTCGCTGCGAGCGCGGCAATTTTATGGAACGCAACGAGTGGATTGGAAGGCTGACTAGTAGGCAGTCGGATACAATATCTGCTGTGTCCCAACTTAGGATGCAGCAAACAAGCAATGAGAAATACGTACCAATTAATTCGAATATTGCCAATGGCTGTGTTCCTTCCCCATCTTGTTGACTTGAAGCGGTGTCAAAGTGATGGCCGGACACGTATCTCCTCACGAACATTATCATTAACGAGAACCATATCAAGACGAAAAGACCAGCGACAAAAATCATAACCCGACGCAGGTTGCGCGATGGTGACGTGATGCGTAAGATTGACAATAAAATGCTGAGTCTGACCGACCTGCAAGAAGTGTTGAGTAGATCTTTCGGAGAGATAGAGAAGACGACAGACCAGATGACACTTGGATACGTGAGTGTATGTATCCAGAACGAGACAACAGAGGGTTGGCCAGCTGGATGTGGCACTCAGATGACCAGCGGACGAAAGGAGGTACTAGTCTTACCCAGTTCATAATGTAGCCAGGAGGTGACCACACACATGACACTACCCATCAATGCGAGAACTGCGCATGCATCCTCCCACCAAAGCTTACGCATCGCATAGCGATAAACCATTCTATAAGCTGTCAACACCAGGCCAATAGCAGTTAGAGTGCTTGAGAAGACTGTGCTCGCTTGATGAGTCTGGTAACATGTGACTCAACGTTCTCGCTCACTTTTGAGATCCCCCATAAGAGAGGAAGCTACAAGGATTGCCATAGGGCTATCGCGCTGCAGATGAAGGTGAACGGTAGCTCGCACCGCGCGGTCCTGGAGTGGTTTGACAACATCATGCCTCCTTTGACCTTTTCAATGGAGTGCCAACCAGTGTCAACGTTATACATCGTGAGACCATGCCATCCAGTGTGGTCAAAGAATAGTATCATGTGAACAAGAATCGCTGATCCACGCTGATCATGGTTCGGCATGAGAATCGCGTGGTCGGAGCGATTCATTTTCCTTGAAGCGATGGTCAAAGAAGTTCGCGGAGCGCCCAGACATGATCGAAACAGGATGGCTCGCTACATAAGTGTTTCGTCCACCCCGCGGCCCAATTGTTCTGCTTACAGTAAGTTTCACAGCCAACGGCCAATAAGGGGTATCTTAGCGTCGAGTGGATGAACTATGGCTACAATGATTGTGGGAAGAAGGCAAAGCTACAATATAGGGTAAGTGTGGAACAACGATTGCTACATGTTCAGGTTGGCTACACAGAACTGATCAGTAAAGTCAATGGTTGGGTAATAAATATTAGATGTCCTGTGCGAGGAGCCTGTCACTGCTCGAGTGAAGTAAACGAACCAGGTAAAAATGAGGGTAGTCTGAACGAAGATGAAAAAGAAAGGGAGAAAAGTCAAGATCTAATCTTCGAGCAAAAAATCCCAGTTGATGCCGCGACGCGTTCCATCTGGTTTCTTTGAATAGCCAAACATTCGTTTCAATGTCTCCATGCGGGTCTTCTCGGGTGCATTAGTGTGGACGTCCCACATGCGGAACGTCACGGTGCCCATGGTTTGAACAACCACCTCGTCGGAATCCCACTGGTCGTGACAAGTGTCTCCATTAAAGCACACATTTTCCATGATGCGATTTACGAAACCAGCAGAGTACGACGTCCGGCCCAAGAACCGGATGTGACCTTTGAAGTCAGAGGGAAGCCATACAGTAACGTTGGACACATCTGCCCGGACCTCCAGATAAAATTTGCATCGAGCGACAGGTCGACACTGCTCATCTACCATGAGACCCACGCTCGAAAAATGGAACTCACAGGGGACTTACAACTTTTAATTTCACGGGTGCGGAGGTAGCAGCAACGAACATGTTCAAACGGTGGTCCACCGGCTGCTGTCTTGCGCGATAGTGTGGTATAAGGAGAGACATATTCATCGCTTCTTGCGTCTCTAGGATGAAATCCCAATCACTGGACGCACGGTAGTGGATCTTGTGCGTGCCATAGGGTTCTAAACGCTATGAAATCATGGTCAGTCAGAAAAAGCACACTGACGCGAAAACACCTACCAGCATGTCAGGTTTATCGCTCAAGGACGTGCTCTGTCGATCACTTCAGAACTGGAATGTTCAGGACCGTACAAAACGACCGACCTCCGCGGACGACTGGCAATTGCTTGCCATCGTCGCCTCCAAAAAGCGAGCAAAAGGAAGGGAAGGTACAAAGTGACAATGGGATGCGAGATGCGCCTTCAAGAACGTGTTGGAACGGAGCAGACACGAGGTTATATGTGTCCAGTTAAGCGACCGTATTGGGTGCATGAGCCGTCCTCCCCCTTGTGCCCAAAAAGGCAAGTGTTGTATTCTCCATGTGGTCCAGAAACAAAAAGGAGAGGCCGTCGGCGACTTGAGCTAACAGAAGCACGCAGCTTTGATTGATTGATTACGGAGATAAAAGAACATGCTGTTCGCTGTCTGTCTGTTTTGGCGGATAAGCGAATGATCGGTCTTGGCTGTCCTGCGAGCCCAGTCAAGAGCTCAGTTGCGTGCCAGTGACACGCCGACTGTCCATTAAACGTTACGGCAACATGAGTCAAAGGATTGACAAGAGTATACAAATGCAACAGAGTTATGTAGGCAGGTAACGGTAGGCGAGCCAGCGCCGCGTTAAAGGAGCCGCAGCTACATGCCACTGAAGATCCGGCGCACGTGGTGACCCATGCGTGAGCCAACATTCTCACTACCATCGTTTGCCGACAATGGCGTGAGACGTATCTCTATTTTGCCCTCCGCATGAATATATACTTCATCGTCGTTCTCCACTGGCACACAGGGATCCAGCCTTATATGCCCACAGCGAATGCGGTCGCGGAATGCGCGACAGTAACGAGCCTGTCCCCCGTGGCAAAAGCCGTCATAGCTCTTGACATTGACAACCCCTCGGAACAACGATGGCAACGTCACTTTCACGTCAGCCTCACGTGCAAATATGTAGAGGCAGAAAAAGTGGGTCTCAGCATCGTGGTGTCGGAACTAAAATGGAAACGTTTCCAATTGACTGTCTAGAGAGGACACAGGATAGATGTCGACTCACCACAGTGGCACTGATTGAACCGGACAGACTAGACAAATAGATCACCGATTTTGCAAAGGGTGGCATATCACATGGCAATGGCGCGAGAAGCACTAGCTTTGCTTTGATACGTTGTCGCAACGAGGTCGTTTGGAAGATGAACTGATCACCAAACACCGCATCTTGCCTTCTGGGAAGGAATTGCTCCGTGATCGTCCCAACTTTTTCATCCTGAAACCTGAGGTGAGGAGCTCAGTCGCGTTGTCGTCCACTGATCAACGGACCTCTGATGCGGTATCGGCCTCAAGCGGGCACGAGCTTAAATTACTAAGGAGCTAGATCAAGGTACACCCAGTTAAATATGAAATGCGCTCGGCTAAGCAGTGCTCACTGAAAGCGTTTGTGAGATCCTGCTCATATCGTAGAATGACTTGAACTTATCGACGAGTCATTCCGACCCAATAGCGGGTTATATACGACTTTCGCCACTCGCCAAAGCGTACCCGGAACAAAGCAATTGAGCCTCACCCCAACGAGGTGCTGTTTCAGTCAGTGGATGGGTATTTGTTACGTGGGGGCACAATGCCCCGAGTGGTCTGTCAAGCGAGGTCAGACAATGCAAACCGGGAGATACCTTTGACAGGTAACCAGAATGACACACTGTGGTCGTGAAATTACTAGCTGATCTCGACTCCGTGAGTGCGCTGCCATGGCCATTGAGTGATGAATTTCACCGGTGTTCAAACGTTCACTGGTGTCAGACATGGCCAGAAATAGGTTTCACCAAAATCACTCGTTGCCCACTGGACAGCTTGCGTATGATCGTTTCCACTACTCAAAAAGCGGCGTTACGATATAGATGGATCGCTATCTGCGACGTGGGATTAAACACCTGAAACAATAGCCTAGAGATGTTCTTCGTGACCATCTTCAACTACTCCTTCCCGGGAAGCGTCACCTAGTATTGGAGGGCGAAATCTCCTCTGGCGCGCTTCCTCGACAAGTCGACTAAATTCCTCTTTATGTGAAGCCTTGACGGCTTGCTAATCAGTCGACTCTCGACGATACGGAAACCAAACTCACTTCATAGGTAGAGGGGTCTACGACTACGAATTTATGTCCCTTTTGGCCCTCCTCCCATGTTCTCAACTCGAGACGCAGCTCGGGTAGGGTTTTACGACAAGCAGTCTTGTCAAGATTTGCATTATACATCATAACCCATCTAAGTAGAAGGTTGAGTCATGATAAAAGTCTTGTGCTCAAGAGACTACCTTCTGTGCCTAGCAATTCGTGTGCTTCGATCCCCACTCACGGGCAGTTGTTGGGAGAATAAGAGTTCTTTTAGAGCCTTGTCCTTCAGAACGTCATACGAGACCTTCGGTAACCGTTCCATCGCGTCATCTGACTCACTTGATGTCAGAGTCAAGATTTAGCTTTAGCTTGAGTATCAAGGACCGCCAATCACCTGTTCTGCTTAGTTTTGCCTTTGTCTGACTTGCTTCCAAGTAACTTCGACCACTGCAATTTTGCATTTGGGTTCGAAGGGTTATTCCTTTTAGAGGACTGTTTCTGACCGCAATCCGGTCCGTCCATGTGGGTATTGATTACTTGAAATTCGACAGAGTCACCACATACAGGACAGTTCACTAATGAATCGGCTGGAATAAAGACCAACGATGAGGAGACGAGGAGTAGGAAAACATCGACACACTCACCTTGCAAGGACAAAAGTTCTTCTTCTCTTGGATCCGATGATGGCTCCGTGTTCGTCCGCCGCCGAGAAGCCTTCCTCGCGCTCTTCGCCTGAAGTGGCGACGAGTCTGCAATCTCACTCGATTCGTTTGTATTTGAAGGTCCTGCGACGCACACAATATCAGAGTCCGAGCTCTCGGAGACCTCAACGTGTCTGCGTTTCCGTCCATTCTGGACAGGCGTCTGAAATCGACGCGGAGTTTTATCCCCAGAAACTGCTTTTGGCCGTTCTTGTTGAGAAAGACCGAGTACGGTCGATCTAAGAAAGTTATCGATAAGCAGGTAACAACCCAGCCAACGGACGAGCTCGTACCGCGCTGCTTTCCAAGCCGAAATGACCTCTTCGAGAACCGGATTTACCCTGAAGTATGCTTCTGAAGCAGATTTTCGACAACTTGGACATTCCGGTTCTCTCACGATGTGTTCTCGTATGCACTATAGGAGCATCTCTCAGCATAGTCACGTCGGAGTGGACTTCGCCGTTGCGTACCAATGAACAAAAGCAGTGACCACATGCAAGCGATATGGGTGCATCAAAAAATTCACCACAGATTGTGCATCGAAAGCTCGCGTCTAGTTGACGCAAGTTACTTTCAGAGAAGTCGGTTGGGTCAGGTATGTCCTGCGCGAGGAGTATTTGGACATTGTTCATGGGCATAACCAAGAAATAGAGCAGATTGAGACAGGAGAACTTGACGCGTTCACAGTGTGACATCGTGACTGGACGCGATACGTTACACAACCAACCAGCGCCACAAAAACCCAGAATAAAATAAAATGCAGTGATAGTACAATGCCAGGACAAAAAGATGTACAGTGTCTATACATTTCCCTCGAAGTCATAATGGTCTTCTGTCGCAGCAACTCCACGAAGTAGGGGATCCAAGGAAGCCAGCTCATCCTTGATGCCGTTTCGCGCAACCTCATCAAGTTCTTTCAATAGGGCGGATGTTATTTTCTGTGAGGCATCACCATCGGAGTCAGCAAGATGGCCGTCATAGAACTCACTTTGAACCTTGTATCTACTTTCAATAGGGTATCCCCTAACCCCGCTGTCCAGCTAGGAGGCGGGCTCCCTAGTCCGCTTCCATAATTCTGGCCGGGAGCTTGAACATTTGCAATTCCCCACAAACTACCATCGCTCTCCTCCAAGGGCTTCGGCGTCAGGTCCTGACTTGAGAATAAATATGACACCCCTGGATGCGGGGCGAGTAACCCCAGAGGCCCCATCATATGCTGACCAGAATTTGAGAACGCAGAGGGACCGAGAATACGAGAAATCTTATTGTACACCTCAGAGAGCACGTCAAGAAGGGATAGTAATGTTTGATGGTAATCCAGGGGAAAGGGCTGTTGGAGATCAATTCAATGTGAATCGTGTACCATATGGTTCGACGCACTATGTGGAGAGAAACAAGATAAGAGGCTTCTGACCCGTCCGAGTATGGCGCGGTATATTCGGCATAGCCGCCTGCAGCTTGTCGTTTTGCCACTTTGGATCGAAATAATCGCTATAGCACGAGGTCAGGATGATATTGTCGTGATACGATGAATGTTGTCTACATATTTTAGTTTATCGGGCTCTTCTTTGGCTTGATCATATTCGTTCATGGTGTTGAGTAAACCACGAAGATAGTCGTACGCTTGGGGGATATCCAGCAGGTTGGAAAGAGACATCCCCAGGACGGCAAAGCGATGTGTCCTACGATGTTTACCGAGCAGCGGTCAGAAAATCCGCAGACAAGCAACTACCGTACACACCGTTTCTTCATGGCGACGTTATTGAACACCCTATCAAGTTCGCTGCGAGACATCATGATCGTGTGGAACCAGTGACTGCGACTGAACCGTAGATACTAGACTCAGTACACATCACTCGTTCAAAACAAGAACAGCGTACCCTTCGTGTACGTTGCGCATGTAAGTTAGGGTGATGATGCGTTTCTGTACCAGATCTCGGAGATATTCGACGGAGGTCCCTTGAGCAATGGCGGGTGTGCCATTCGCAACCAGTGTGGCTGTCGACGAAAGCGTGTCTGAGTGCACAGACTGACCATCCCACTCTCTTCCGGGGGTAACGCTCGCAGTCGGGGTTTGGACCGCTGCTGCATAGGCTGCGCCGGTAGCGGATGAGATGCTACCACCGGGAGTTGGACTGTTGGCTGGAGGCTTGAAGGAGGATAGTAAGTTTTGCGCAGAGCTCTTCCTGCGCATGGCTGGACGGGGAGCGTCAGACATTGGTGAACTTGACGGGGGTCAGTGGGAATGAGAGGTGATCCTGATAATGTCCTAATTGGGTTATTATGTTGGAATCGTCGTTTCTTCTCTTTCTACTGATCCAACACAAAGCTATCAATCGACCCGATGGATCCTTCCGAAATTGCGAAGCAGTTCACAAAATTTTACTATGCAACATTCGACACAAATCGTTCCCAGCTGACTCCTCTATATGTACGTCTATCGAACGAGAACGACGCGATCCGGGTTGATCTGACAACCGTCCAGCGTCCAGCGTCAATGCTCACATTCGAGCGAGACCAAATCTTAGGAGCACCTGCCATCATCGAGAAACTCACTGTAACTATTCGCCTTTGAGGACCTTCAACGGTGTTCATCATTCCCCAGTCATTGCCTTTCGCCAAGGTTCGACACAACGTGTCGACTATCGACGTACAACCCTCTATATTTGATGGAGCTCTCATCGTCAGCGTCACTGGTTACTTGTTGGTATGTTGGTTTCTCCACGCTTCTACCTTAGCTTACCGCGAAACAGGTCGATGATGAATCCAATCCTCTCAGCTTCAGTCAAGTATTCCAGTTGGTTAGCGAGGCTAACACTTATTACGTGTACGTATCTTGGTTTGATTACTAGCGCGTTCCAAGATAACCCACGCGTTTTGTCAGCTACAATGACATCTTCCGTCTCAACATCGGTTGATTTGGTGGAGCATGCTTCTATCACAGTAGAACGGAGGAGAAACAAGACATCGTGAAGAGATGATCGTGTGTGTGTACCTTATTCCCAATGAGCAGATGATTGCAAGTCTAGTGATTGGACTTTGCCTGAGCCTCGTCCGCAAGGTTTGTCGCATACAGGCCGGCCAGCCTCGGTCTCTGACTGTACCGTGGTCGCTACAGCCGTGCACGGGCAACTATTATAAGGCATCAAAGAAGATCTGTGATGACTACAAGAAGTAAAACACAATGATCATCTGACACACCGCATTACAAGATTACATGCGGAGGCATCAACTTCGTCATAATGTATAATGCTGATACAAATATGCTGTACCTCACTTGCATAACTCATTCCAGTAGCCTAGGTGCAGCGGTCAAGCAATGATGAGCAAATGAAAGGGTAAACACGTACTCGGGACCACCTGGCTTTCCTGGATGGCTGCCTCAGAAGGAGCTTCTGCCAAAACAACAGCAAATCCACTAAACAATGGCAGGATCAGTAACGATGGGAGCGGAAACTGATCTGCATGCATAGCAACATACTTGCGCAAGTGGAAGTTCGTGTGACTATACACATGCGTCAGGTTGAGTGAGTCAGAAAGCTTGTACAGCGGGAGTGACTTACCAGTGTATGAACCATGGACCAGGGTTATCGGTGACAAAGCGGATCGTTACATTATCCAGACTTGCTTGGGATCCAATGGAAACGGTGTCCCTCCTGACGGGGTTCATAAAGTTGAAGGTTTGGCTGCCAGGAGCTCTGATAACATCAAATATGTGCTATAGATTGCAACCAATATGATTGTTTGCACGGAAAAGTCCTCAAGGCCACGGTGAAAATGACTCACGCCATGAAGATGAAGAGCATGCTGTCGCGTGATACCCTTGTAAGCGATTGATGTCAACGAAGAGGTGTGATGAACACTCACGGGTCCACCGAGTGCACCGCCTTTTGTAAGTTCAGTTGCCGGAACGCTAAGCTCGATCACTTTACCACATGGAAGGTTGTAGACACTACCCATTGGAAGCAGCTGCGATGGGTGCCTAACACCACGTAGGATTTGCAGGAGTACGGGCAATGGTGGGTCCGCATAGGATACTCCGTTAATTGTATAATGGTGGTCTTCAAGTCCAGGCACGAGATTGATGTTCACATCTGCTTTGCCCGGCTCTGGGACACCAGGCGCACCGGGTGCGATCAATGGGTGAATATTACTCTCGTCGTACGGAAGCACATATGGCCCGTGCTCTGTTGTCGGCTCTTGCTCTGGCGCACCGCTATACCTCAGGATGGCAGAGCTTTGCCCTCCATCAAACGTCTGTTGAGGATGGCTCGATAGTGCACGAATCCAATAGTTTCCTAAAGTTTGGTTGGCAGCCACCACCACGGAATAGCGTTGGCCGGCGAACACCGACAACGAATCGACGACTAGGGGTTCCGTCTCAACACCATCCGTTTCGATGACTGCCATCGTATGCCCATCAATGGTAAAATTGAACCAGGGGTCGCACGAAGCCCCAATTATGCGGAAGCGATATCGTTTGCCCTGCTCGACATTGATGACGGCCAGCGGGACCATCGGTCCACCAGTATATCGTCCACGACCATTTATCAGCGTGGCATTCGCCGTATATGGAGGCAGGTACATTTGCGGACTTGGTATATGATACCTGTCATTAGTGAGCTTGGCATCCAGAGTGAAATCATCGCATCCCGTACCAGTCGGCAAGGGTGATCACGGTATTCTCTGATGAGCAGATAAGCGTCTCATTCGAACTCTCACAAATGAAATACGTACCATTATCGACGTCATACAGATGTTTATGCGGGTCTTCGGGATCATATATTACCAGTGGCCCTCTGAGACCGTCACAATATTGAGATGAGAGATGTGAGTGGTACCAGTATGTTCCAGATTGGCTTTGTGCATTGAATTCATGCAAAAAGTTTCTGTGCGGCTTGATGGGGCATTGTGTGACCCCGGTGACGCCATCAGCCCAGTTAGACTTTTTCTGGTAAATACCATGCCAGTGCTGTAGAATTTCAGAAATAAATACAGAGGTATGTTTCGGATACACGAACAATACTCGTAGATGTGTCCATCGTAGTGTCATGAAGATGGTTTGTCACGTTGATTTTGAAGTTGTCACCCTAAAGAGACATTAGAACCAGCAATTCACCAC
>JBBPLM010000027.1:42393-62285 GCA_038089795.1 Pulchroboletus neoregius | reverse complement strand
AGATAGTAATGCGCTACCAACCATCCAGGACCACAACGCACTCGTTCGACGACTCGACGAGATCTTGAAATGCTTCAGAGCCACCCATTTCGAGGGGTCGATCATATCCTGCACCTCACGTGTGAGATCTTGCCAACCGAGAATTAAATTCAACTGGAGGGTGTCAACTCCTGCGTCACCCAACGTTCGAACTGCATGAAGGAACGACTCGAGAACGACTTGATCATGGCATTGCAGAGATTGATGTATTTTGAGCGTTCTGAACACGCCCCGGTACTTGTTTGCGAGGAGCATCAGGAGCTGGGCACACTGATTCAAGTCGTATCCACTACGGTCTTGAGAAACAATCGCCAACTCCCGAAATACCGAACTTGAGAGCAATCGAATAAACTCGATGGCGTGGGACGCAGAACCATCAATGGTCAATTTCTCCAGCGAGGGGAAGACGGGGGATATTGGATGGAAACAAGATTCTGGCCAGCGTACAAAACGTAGATCAAGTTCCCGTATGGCGGATGCAGAGAGTGCATGACAGTATTTGTGCAGGACGTTTGGGCCAAGGGGGCTGGGTTTGATCGTGATTTTTTGAAGTTGCTGAAAGGGAAATGGAGTAAGGGAGAGCAAGGGTTCCTTTGGGCTCCCCTCGAAATAGATGTGTTCAATAAGAGGGGTGTCCAGCAACAGCCGATTCATGACCGAACTCCAGAGGACGGCTTCAACCTCTGGAGCCATGACATTGGCCCAACTAAATGTGACAGAGCGAAGCGAAGAGGGAAACATTCTGAGGTGCGAGTTGGGGACACTTTTCGCGTGAAATGCAAAGGTGGTAAGGTTTGGGAAGAGCTCGACGTTGGGACGAATATCGGTGAGTTGCTTGTAAATGGAGGAGTACACGCGGTGAGGGACCATGGTGACAGTTTTTGCATATAAACGCCGAGCTCTTGCAGCGTAGTTGTCGAACGTCGCCCACTTCTCTGGGGGTAAATTTGAGAGCACAAGGCGGTCAAATTGAAAGAAAGAGTCATCCTGCAAACAAGAATAACATCAGGTCTTGACGAACACTGACCAATGCTTCCAGACGCACATCAAGGATCAACTCCGTTGGGAGGAGAGAGATGAAGGGTTCCAGAGAATCATTCAGTGCCCATAGACGATCAAGAGCTGGCTCAGCGATGGCTTTGCAAGTGAAGGCGAGGTGGCTTATGGTACATTTGTCGTTGCGAAGCTGATCCAGGATCATCTCCAAGATTTCGGCGATGTAAAGAGCACGATTCGGGGTAAGATTTGTTAGAGAGTTAGGGCGAAATATGGGGTCTTTTGGGATGGTGGACATGACTGCCAACGCGAAAGACGTGGGGTCCGAGCAGCTCCGAGTGTTTCATTCTTAGATTTGACGTAAGGAGTTGGTAACTCAATATACCGAAGAACTGGGGGTGCTGCGGTTTCCTCGGTAAAGAACCTGTTGGTCTTTCTGGTGGATTGACAGTCAGAAAGTTGGTCGTTGTACTTGCCCAACATCTTCATTATTTAATTAGTACGCTGACTGCGCTGAGCAAGTTGCTGCGAGAGGATTTCGGGACCGTGGTGGCAGTGGCTGTGCTACGCAGTTCTAATCGCGTGTTTCTCGCAGCGCAGCCTGGACTGTGCGCATTGTCCTTGTCTTTTTACTTTCACGTCGTCCGCCATGTCTACAGGTTTTGGTCAAGAAATCGTATCTGTCGTGAACAAGCTGCAAGATGTATTCAGTACAGTTGGATCATCAGGATCTCAAATAGACCTTCCGCAAATCTGCGTGCTTGGTAGTCAAAGTAGTGGCAAGAGCAGTGTACTCGAGGTATGCAGCACCGTCTACTGCGCTACAGTCAAAAGATTTACTCTTTCAAGAACATCGTTGGACGAGATTTCTTACCTCGTGGCACTGGTATCGTGACACGGCGACCGCTCGTGCTGCAGCTCATCCACCGCCCTGCCAACCCACCACAACCGAATGGTCTCTCATGTACGTTGCAAAATGATTCTCGAAGCTTCTTTGATTCCAAAATTTGCTTTCCAAAGCACAACTTGCAGGTGCGGACCAGCAAGCCAACGAATCGGAATGGGGAGAATTCTTGCATCTGCCTGGCGAGAAATTCTATGACTTCAACAAAATTCGTGCGGAGATCGTCCGTGACACGGACGCAAAGACGGGTCGTAACGCCGGTATTTCGCCACAGCCTATCAACCTGCGCATATTTTCGCCCAACGTGTTGACACTTACCCTCGTTGACTTGCCTGGTCTGACAAAAGTGCCCGTCGGAGACCAACCTAAAGACATCGAAAAG
This sequence comes from Pulchroboletus neoregius, assembly GCA_038089795.1. NCBI lineage: Eukaryota > Fungi > Basidiomycota > Agaricomycetes > Boletales > Boletaceae > Pulchroboletus > Pulchroboletus neoregius. Next base: position 59,964 of record JBBPLM010000027.1, on the reverse strand, counting down.
CAAATCAAGGATATGCTTTTGAAGTACATATCGCGACCCGCTTGTATTATCCTTGCTGTCACAGCGGCCAACACCGACTTGGCAAACTCGGACGGTCTCAAGTTGGCTCGTGAGGTTGATCCAGAAGGGACCCGCACAATTGGTGTTCTTACAAAGGTTGATCTGATGTACGTTTTTCGATTTACTTTCATACAGTAAAAATCTAATTGCTCTTTCCAGGGATCAAGGGACAGATGTCGTCGACATTCTTGCAGGCCGCGTTATTCCACTCAGACTCGGTTATGTACCAGTCGTGAACCGTGGTCAACGGGATATTGACACTTCCAAGTCTATTAATGCTGCCCTGGAGGCAGAGCGCAATTTCTTCGAGACACACCTTTCATACAAGGGCAAATCTCAATACTGCGGAACTCCCTTCCTTGCCCGCAAGCTCAACATGGTCTGTTCACGATTATTGTTCCCTCCACACCATAAGTTCATAAATTGTTTAGATCCTTATGCAACACATTCGCAACACTCTCCCTGACATCAAAGCACGTATAACACAGCAGCTTCAAAAGTACAACGCTGAGCTTGCAAGCCTTGGTGGACCACTGGGTGACAGTTCAGGAGGCAACGTCGTTCTTTCTGTCATCACCGAGTTCACGAACGAATTTCGCACTGTGATTGATGGCAACACAAATGATCTGTCTTTGAATGAACTCAGTGGTGGCGCGCGTATCAGCTTCGTATTCCACGAATTGTTCAATAACGGTGTGAGGAGCATTGATCCATTCGATCAAGTAAAGGATGGCGATATCAGGACGATTCTGTACAACTCCTCCGTAAGTGGCCTTCCATACACTTGATTGTCTGGTATTTAACTAGCGCGTAGGGTTCAACACCTTCATTGTTTGTTGGTACCCAAGCCTTCGAGGTCATTGTCAAGCAGCAAATCAAACGGCTCGAAGAGCCTGGCTTGAAATGCTGCCAGCTGGTATACGACGAACTGATCCGAATCCTCGGGCAGCTACTCCAAAAGATTGTATGTGCTTGTTTTTGGATATAGGCAAGGCTGACCATATATTCGTATATAGCAAGCCTTCAGACGCTTCCCTGCTCTTAGAGAACGTTTCAACGCTGTTGTTGTGAACTTTTTCAAGAACTCCATGAACCCAACGACCAAACTTGTGACTGATATGGTTTCGTGCGTAAAACCTCGGTATTCTCAGAAAGTCCAGCCAGAGTTAACTACAACTTTACTATAGTATGCAAGCATGCTACGTCAACACCACTCATCCTGACTTCCTGGGCGGCCATAAGGCAAATTATCTTTGCGCAAGTTCAACTCGCCCATTACTGACTCCTTTCACTTCGGCAGGCCATGAGCATAGTCCAGGAACGTCTCAACGCCAACAAACCCCCTCCGCCCGCACCCGATCCGAAGAGTGGCAAGGTTCCACCAGGCCAAGTCAATGGCGGTCGTGACCTCGATGTCGACCCCAAGAAGGATGAGCCAAGTTTCTTCGGTTCATTCTTCTCGACCGCGAGGAAAGGACAAACGAAGAAAGCAGCGGGCCCAGTCATGGAGTCGGTAAGCACCGTTTGAGATGGAGAGTCGCTTGACTCAGCCAAGGTTCATTCGTCCCGTAGCCACCTGCGATAATCAGACCCCAATCCGCGCTCAGCGAGCGAGAGACCATGGAGACTGAGGTTATTAGTAAGTCACCTAGCCAATCCAGGCCTAGACCATGCTCACTGAACGCTTTGTCGTAGAACTCCTCATCCACTCCTATTACAACATAGTAAAACGGGAGATGATCGACATGGTCCCGAAAGCGATCGTCCTCACGCTCGTGAACCACTCTAAGGAAAATTTGCAACGCGAGTTGTTACAAGAACTCTACAAGCCTGACGTCCTGGACGAATTGATGAAGGAGAGCGAGTATGTGGTTAACAGAAGGAAGGAAGTTGTAAGCATGGTGACCGCATTGAACAAGGCTGAGGAGTAAGTCCTGGATTAACCCTCATCGGGTTCGAGAATTGATCGTCCGCTCTTTCATAGGATTGTTGCTGGCGTCTAGACTTGCGTGTGCGTAGTGCTTTTGTGTCTTGAGTTAGTGTAATACCCTCCTGCATACATGTCTCCTACCCGGTGTGTGGTTAGATTATTTATTTGTTTCTTCATAATTCCAGTTGGACTGCTGCAGCACTATGCAGAATGGTAGCAGTCTGATGAGTGATATATCGTATGTACTAACATAGCACGGCGGTGCGTTGCAAGTGAGCTTCTTGCACGAGTACACATAGAATAGGACGGAAAATAAGGACTACATAATACACAACTGTAGGCCGGGAATTATATGCGGTGCCATCTCGTGATTTGTCATTCGCTTCGGATATGATTTCAGTGGTGCTGAATGATCAAAAGGCCAGATTTGGAAATTGACTGGGGGGCGTGTCGTCAGGGCCATCCAAGCGAAATGTGGTGGGGCGGGTACATAAGCGAATACTGAAGGACAACCCCTCTTACTCCCTCCCCCCACCGTCCTCGCCACAACCATAATTCACGACATTTATCCACCATGGCTGAAGGCTCCTGGACAGACGACATTTTGCTCAAGGTTTGTCTCATACCCATTCTTGCCCGAGCATCAGCTGTACATTGTTCCAGCTCCTTAACATCGTGGTGTATTTCGCCTTCCTCGGTTCCAACATCTACACCATCGCAGCTCCGCATGACATCTACTACTCTGGAAAAGAAACATATATTACTCCTGCCCCCTGGGCTTTCTTGATCTGGTATGTTTGTTTACCCCTCTTTCGTTGCCACATTTTCATCGTTCGGACAGGACCCTCATTCACCTGCTCCTTCTCGGAACCATCGTCTACCAGTTCACCGCAGCCGGGAAGAGGGTCATCGTCGATGGTATCTCATGGCGGTTCGCCTTGCTCGGTGCCCTTAATGCAATTTACGTCAACCTCTGGGCGTCGCACCACTACATCGTGGCCTTCATCTTCGCGCTCCTCGTCAGCAGCACTGTAACGGTGAGTTTTTTGTCTATTCGCGTACTTTCCGTCTTCCATTCTTCGTTTTGGGCGAGGTGCCGGCGTTTTTGATGCCGCGTATCTTGCGGTTACATCATATTTTGCGGACATGATCGGAAGTAGCTAACCCGCTTGCAAACTCTGCTCAGCACGTCTACTACATCGTCAAGAAGCAACATGCGCCGTCAAACACGGGTGACGAAATATTTGTACACCTTCCTTTCTCGCTCTGGCACGGATGGACCACCGTTCTGGTCGTTCTCACCGCCTTTGAGGCTTTTGGTGTCAATGCGCCTACCGAACATGCCGGTGTATGGACCAAAGTTTTCGTGTTTCTGGCTCTGTAAGTCGCATGAATGCCTGCGAGTGCAACCGTAGCTCACTCCTGCGGCTCATCACACAGCTTCTTCCTCGAGGGCACTGCCGCAGCTTACGCTTTCACTTCCATTGAGGGTGACTTGCCCGCATCCATCGCCATTATGTGGTCCCTCTTTGCCATCTTCGCTCAGCAGGAAGACCCATTCGTGCACTGGACTTCTCTCGCCTTTGCCATCTTGAGCGCGTTCTGCGTGGTCAAGGGCATCTGGGGGTTGTACAGGAGGTTCACGCGCGGTGTGGTTCTTCTCGAAGACGAGGAGCGTGGTCCGTTGCTCGGCGGGCGATGAGCATGCGGTCTGATCGCAATTCGAGATCAAGGCTGTTCAGCGTTACTGCCTTTAATGTTCTATCAGAGTGCATTTCCCAGGTTTAAGTTTTGGTTTTCATGAACAGTGTGCATATATCTGTATTGTTGCTAGTTCTTATGTTTTTCTTGTGTATGTAACTTGCAATGTATGTTGGGAATACTTGTGATTCATCACAGCAAGTGAGATAAGCTTGATTATGAGTGATGTGGGTGGCGTGAGAAGACGGCGGATATATTTGGAATCTTTCTAGAACATTCGCTATCCCCTTAACGTGTCTCGCCCAGCTCTCGAGGAAAACCATAGCCCTCTAAATTCTGGAAAGCGAGCATAAGTACGGAGGACAGTCTACAGACAATAGGAAGGCCAAAGCGAGAACAAGGATGGAAGAAAAATGCACGGATCATACATCGGTCGAGATGGTGGAAGCAAACGAGAAAGGATGACAATAGGGGAGATGATGGTTGTTATGAGCGGAGTTTGAAATCACACCAACATATAAAGAGGGTCCTCCCCCGACTACTTGCTCTCATTTTCACCCACGCCTGTTTTTCCCACGCTCTCTTTTACCCCGACCTCCACGTCAAAATTTGATAGACAATGTCGTTTGCACTCCCCGCGCGTCAAGTCACCTTTGGAAGATCGGCGGCTCCCTACCAACCCCAGCAGGTACCGCAGGCCCCGAATGGGTTAGCCCTTCCGGGGCCCAGTTCGTTTAGTTTGCCTGGACCGTCGGGTCTCGCGTTACCGGGACCATCACCGTTGTCGCAGTCGCATACCCCACCGCCGGCAGCACCAGCTCCTGTCATATCCACGTCGCAGGCAAACGCAACTACGGCAACAAGCAGAGGCGCTCCCTCCCCTACCGTCGCTGGCCCATCGACAACGCCCGCTCCTGCCGTCCCTGCTACACCGGCGCCATTGACACTCGAGCAGCAGCACATTACCGCTGTGGAGGGCATCGTTCCCACACTTCAAAACATTGTCGCGACCGTCAATCTTGATTGTCGATTAGACCTTAAGACAATTGCCCTGCACGCGCGCAACGCAGAGTATAATCCAAAGGTTGGTATTACAACTTAAATTCGCATATTTGTGCACGCCAATGCGCTTTTGCACATTAGCGTTTCGCCGCAGTCATCATGCGTATTCGTGAACCCAAGACCACCGCCCTCATCTTCGCATCGGGTAAGATGGTCGTCACGGGTGCGAAGAGTGAAGATGACTCGAGACTGGCGTCGCGCAAATATGCTCGTATTGTGCAGAAACTCGGTTTCGATGCCAAGTTTGCAGAGTTCAAGATTCAAAATATCGTTGGCAGTTGTGACGTCAAGTTCCCGATAAGATTAGAGGGTCTTGCGTATAGCCACGGGCAGTTCAGCAGCTACGAACCTGAGGTATGTATCATTACATTAGCCTCCATGGATGAGTATTGATCATCGGAGCAGCTCTTTCCTGGCCTCATCTACCGCATGCTCAAACCGAAGGTTGTCTTGTTGATCTTTGTCTCGGGGAAGATAGTGTTGACCGGTGCAAAGGTAAGGTTTGATACTTAATCTTTTTTGTTTCCGTCTTGTGCAAACCGTTTGTCTTGGCTCACCCGTTTCGACTTGCGCTCACACAATCATTTTATCACCCCCTTTAGGTTAGAGAAGAGATTTACACGGCATTCAACACCATCTACACGGTGCTGTGCGAGTTCAGGAAACCGTGACATCGCCGACTGCGCATTGCGTCTATTTGCACGTTTTTTCCATTTACTTCATCACGCCGCTGCATTGTGAAGCATCACCCCGCTTGTTGTCGACGGCGCTTACTCGGCACCACGATCCGTCATCTGCAGTTGCATGCGGGGCGAGTCACGCAAAAAAAATGTTACCAGTACCGAGGGTCATGGCCGGGGGAGCAGACGTAGCGCACGGATATTTCCCCACCTTCCCTCTCCACTCAATAATCGACATACACGTACAATTCAATTGACTTTCTTCTGCATGATATTATTATCGACGTTGACAATAGCATTCACAAATAAAGGGTAGCTTGTGTAGATGGTAGGACGAATGGTAGTTGACGTTGTCCATCTTTGACGCTTGTCCGAGTCAGTGGCATAAACCGAATGATTTAGTGATAGTCATCGTGACTCGGTCACTCTTTTGTCGGACAACTTGATCCGCAGGACCATCAGCCTCTTACGACCAGACTATCGCGCAAAAGGCCCATCAGGATGTCCGACGCACCGTCAAAGGATCCAGCTCCAGTAGATTCACTTGCTACAGCCCTGAATGGGACAGCAATCTCGTCGTGAGGCTCGCGTTCGTGGGTCAGTGTTACACATTAATCATCATCTTTAGACCCCAACCCGATGGCGCCCCCAACGTTCCTGGTACTGCCCCAACCATCAAACCAGCCGATCCGTCTCTTGCGCACGAGCAGGTCGTCACTCCATGGGACGTCCAGGGATCTGTTTCAGCGGATGGGAAGCAGCTCGCGATCGACTACGACAAGTTGATTGTTCAATTTGGGACACGCCGTGTCGATGCCGCGTTGCTTGAACGGTTCGAGAAACTAACTGGACACAAGCCACACCCGCTCTTGCGAAGAGGGATGTTTTTCTCCCATCGGTTCGTCATGTCGATTATCTGCATGTAGTTGTTGGTGCTATTCCCCTGATGACTAGGGAGTTTGACCGAATCTTGGATCGGTACGAGCAGGGGAAGCCGTTCTTCTTGTATACCGGTCGGGGACCGAGTAGTGATAGCATGCACATCGGGCATATGATCCCATTCGTTTTTACAAAGTAGATCTCCTGAGCCCGCCTCGTCCTCCGAATCTCATTTTAGAACAGGTGGCTGCAGGAAGTCTTTGACGTCCCATTGGTTATCCAATTAACAGGCGAGTCTCTCTCGTCCAAGGATCAGGACTTGCTCACTTCTCTGGTTCAGACGACGAGAAATTCTTGTTCAAACACGAGCTCAAGATAGAGGATGTACAGAAGTTCTCTCGAAGCAATGCAAAAGACATTATCGCCGTCGGCGTCGATCTCGAGAAAACGTTCATATTCAGTGACCTTGAGTTTGTCGGTGGTGCTTTCTATCGCAACGTTGTCAAGATCTCCCGCCAAATTTCCTATAATCAGTCAAAGGCTACATTCGGATTCACTGACTCGTGAGTTTGGATCGCTCGTTCCCTACAAGTATCGTTGGAGGCTCAGACGTCTCGGTTCCGTCAGAGACAACATCGGCAAGGTTCATTTTGTTTCTATCCAAGCTGCACCCTCATTCTCCAACTCTTTCCCCCAAATCTTTGGCGAAGTGAGCAACATCCCCTGCCTTATTCCCTGCGCGATCGACCAGGACCCCTACTTCCGACTGACGCGAGACGTCGCCCAAAAGCTCAAGTACCCCAAACCCGCACTCATTCACTCGCGATTCTTCCCTGCGCTCCAAGGACCCCAGACGAAGATGAGCGCCTCGGATCCCAACTCGACTATATACATGAGTGATACCCCGAACCAGATTAAGAACAAGATCAATAAACATGGGTTCTCTGGCGGGCGAGAGACGGAGGAGGAGCATCGAAAGTATGGAGGGGACACGGAGGTGGACGTTGCATACCAATATCTAAGCTTCTTTTTGGACGACGACGAAGAATTGAAGACGCTTGGCGAGGTGAGCTTGGAATGTTGGCGTCTGGGCCAAAGGCGTGTCTCTGAACTTGCTCTGTTTAGGATTATCGCGCGGGTCGTCTGCTCACTGGACAATTAAAGGGGAGATGCATTCAGATGCTCCAAGCGTTCGTCAAAGACTTTCAAGAGGTGTGCATATTATGTCCCCTTCAGACGTATGGACACTCAGGATTCTTGCAGAGAAAGGCCAAGATAACAGCGGCAGACGTGGACGCTTTCATGGACGCCACCCGTAAGATCGACCCATCCTTTGGCAAGCCACCAGCGCAGCCTTAAAGCCTGAGATCAATCTTTCGTGAATACAAAGCATAGAAGTCCATAAATTTGTAATGTGTAGCTGTGATAAGAAAGAAATGAGAGCATTCTACATTTGGGGTAAAACATCCCTTTAAATATTCCCAACTTGCGTACGGCTATCCAAAATGCCATGGTCAACACGGCTTAATCTCGGTGTTCGTTTAAAAATGATAAATCATATCCTCGACCGTGGACGGACATGCCACACCCGCTTAAACCAGCTGTTGGTGAGCTTGAGACCAGGCAGGGTACTTAACCCAGGGATCGTCTCGATGTGCTCCACCCTCCCTTTCCCGCTTGGGATATCGACGTTGGCTTCGTTCACATGAGTCATGTCGCTGCTGTCGACGTCTTTGTTCCAGTGGAACGGTAGGGTAGACACCTTGTCGTGCTCCCACGCATCGATCGCGTCCATCGCTGCCTGACCCCAATCAAAGGTCTCGTGCGCGGCGTGATCGGCAGGCCCATCGACAAATACCACGAGTTTTTCATTCTCGGGTCGTATGAAGCCCTCCCGAATGCCGCTGCGGACAAGATCGCGGAGCGGGTTGTAGAACGAGAAAACGTTGATGAGGACGACAGCTGTGATGGCGAGAAATGAGCGTGGTCGAAAGAAGGGTGTATTAAGGCACCGTCTCACGTTTATTATGGATATTAAGTTGATTCCATGTGATGACTTCGAGGATCTGACCAATTCTATCAGCAACGGAGGCGATGGCAGCCTGGCGTGTGTGTACCTCTTCAAATGTGCCAAACCCACCAGGCAGACCGATGAAAGCACCGACACGTTTCGCCATCTCAATTTTCCGTTCATGCATCGAATTGACGACGATCTGACGTGGACGTGTCAGCGAACGACGTATCTACGCGGAGCGGAAAATATACTCACGGTGTCCACCTAATGACTCGGTAAGACAGGCTCATAACATCATCCCTGGGCAGGAAGATCCCGGGACACGTACCTCGCCCCTCTGTTTCTCGTCCAACAGGTCAGCGATCGCGTGGGACTTTGGTTTGCCGTTGCCCTTGTCCTTCTCGCCGCCAGCAGCGAGAATGGCGTATGGGATGATACCCGTGACTTTACCGCCCTCGGCGTTGGCAACCGCACCGGACACGACGCCCATGATGCCACTGTTGCCACCCCCATATACGAGGGGTCGGTTCGCTACTACGAGCGCTTGTGCAATTGCTGTGCGGGAGACATCGTTCAGACACGTGACAGGAATGGGAGGGACGTCTATCACACGAGTGACCGAGCACTCACAGATTGCAGCTTGCTGGAAAGCCTTGTGATGGCCGAGGGAGGCGGCGCAATATACCGCCACGGCGCGTGACTTGGAAGGAGCAACCATGGCTAACTCGAGTTGCTCTTTGAGGACTGGTGACTTTCCAGAAGAGGAAGCGGCAGGGATATGGGAAGAAACGGATTGGGAAGAGGCGGAAGTCGACTGGGGGAGGTTGGAAAGAAAGGGAAATTGGGCCATTGCCTGGGGAATTGGGTTCGTATTTAAGCGGGAGACGCGAGGCTGAGGGCTGCGGCAGGACTGACGAATGATCGGGTGAACGCGGTGCCCGTCCGGTTGAATGAGCAGGGAAAACATGAAGCAGCAATGAGGCAGGTGGACCCTATTTTCTCGGCTGCAAACTCATCACCTTCTCGATTTGTAGACTCGGATATGTGATGTATGTGACAACAAATATCCCGTCCGGAAACTGATCCGATACTAGATCTCAGTTTCATTGCCCAAGCTAGATATCCCCACTCAGTTCGAGGCGATCACCGAGACAAAGGTACCGAGAATAGGTATCACCAGCCCTCTTCACCAGCCCTTCTCCCTCTGAAATTGCATTCCACGAATAGAGGAACAACCTCTGCATCAATAGGATCCTCGTAGTAATCCATTAACGCCCATCCCCTTATCCGCGGGCCTCCTTCTCCATCCAAGGCCAATCGCGCGTCGTCTGCTTCCGTCAGATGCTGGCGATTGGCGTCACCTGAGCTGAGTTGCTCCAACAACCATTCTCCCACCCGGTCGTTCACGCCTTCGAACCCCAGGCCCCATTTCGGCCACCCAAATCCGTGCGCGACTATCGGAGGCAAGGCCAAGGGTATAGTGGATGCTGACAAGTAAGAGATCGAAAGGGTTGGAATTGGCGTGTCAAGAGGCGAAACGAGGATTGCCGTGGAGAGCGCAGCCTTTTCGGGGATGGAGAAAAAGGTCGAAATGTCATACCTATTTCGCTGCAAGTCAGCGTCGTGTGGTGTGATCTGCAAAGGGTAGCGATCCCGAGAACCTGGGTTCGGGGAGACGGCGCGACATGTAAACCTACCAATCCTGAGTTCGGACCAGGCTCCGGCCGCATTCCCACTGAAAACCTTCCTTCACGCTGTCAGGCCAAATAGGTGGGTGAATTCCATTGGCGCCGTTCTTCCAGCCGTCGCTACCAAACCGACTGAACATGACCGCTTTCCCTCGGACTTCTCCAAGATTGGGTATTCGGTTTTCAAGGAACCACATTTCAAGTCCGCCAGGTGATGCAACAATCTCTTCATGGACCAGTATAGGAAACAATCCCGTGTCCGTGTCTTCTTGTTTGATAGAAACTACAAGTGTTTCACTCGCTGTGGCAGGCGAAGTGAGAAAATTATGCAAGGTGGTGAGCATATCTGCAAATGGAGTAACCTCTGGGAATATGCCATGGTATGCGATGAGTCGACCGTCTATAATGGAAAGCCGGATGTCAATCACGCGAATCCCTGCATGTAACTGGGTATCCAAGGGCTTAGATTGGCATTTCGAAATGGGCCAACCGTAGAACGCCATTGTTTCGTGCGTGCCTGTGTCGAGGAGGATCAACACGACGATATTCTGAAGAACGGGCAGGACTGACCCGGAAGCATCAGTGACGAAAGGGGTACCGAATTTGGGATGCTTGCAAGGAAGCACGAGGTGTCTCTGTACGGGAACACAACCAATACATGGCGTTTGCGGGATATCTGTTTAACCACGGAAGTCAGCACAACCCCTGGGTGGTTCCGGTGCACGGTGTGGCACACCCGATTGCGATATATGGTCCAAAAGAAGTTGCCTTGGACTTTAACCCGCTGCCACTTTCTCCCGGGTGCCCAAGAGAGATTGATTGCGACCGAATTTGCGGTTTTAGTGACGTCGGGGAGTTCCTTGGAGGTGGTATCCAGCGGGCGTTTTGCGAATGAAAGGGATGTGCATCCCGGAGAAAAGTGGACGCTGTCGGAGCACGGGGGGACTAGGAGGACGTGCTGGTCCGTCACGCGCTTCCCAAACTGGCAAAGGAGGCTGTCTTGCGTCTGGTTTGAGATTATGAAGCGCATGTCGGGGACGAAGACGCAATTCGCTGATTGCCAGCTGGGACGAAGTTATCGTTCCCATGGTAGGATATTCACCGCCAAGGTAGACGGGAATCTCCGACTACAGCAAGTACTACTGCTCCGCCATGTCACAGCCTAGTCAGCCTCAAGAAAGAAATTCGGTATCTAGTAGGGTACCGTACTGAATCTCTCTGACCACATCGCCGCTCATCTAGGTCCTCACCGCATCCGTTCGCGATGTCAGGTTCTTTGCCGCGCTCTTAAAGGGCATCAACTTTTCCAACGTGAGTCTTTCTGTCCGATTAATGAGCGTTCTAAATGCCAGCACGAATTTCAATTAAATTCACTCACTGGACCAGCGTGCATCCGTTACCCTGACCGCAGACACCGGAATGGGCATGATTGTTGCTGTCGAAGAAGCGCATTGTGTACTTGGTACGTGTACCAAACAGCCAGCCTCCGTGCTGCTTCACGGCCCTCTCCTTCGTTCTTTTTTCGTCCAGTCATTTTTCCAATTAACGCGCCGTCACCATGTCTTCACAGCAACTTCTTACATTTACCGCGATCACTTTGACGAATGGAGTTACTCGCCCGACCACTCTCGCCCCGAAAACTCGCAAACTACTACACAGCAAACACTTGACCGTGACCCAGATTTGACAACGTTTGAGATACCGCTCACCACACTCATCGAGTGCCTCGGCATCTTCGGCACCGCAAATATGTCTTCCCATCCGACTGCCCCAAAGCCGAATAAATGGCGCAGGGAGGACGATGCATCTGACGAAGAACGCAGGGGTGCCAAAGGAAAGGGGCGCGATCCCCCATCCAACAGTCGACAGCAATCCAATGTAGCACACGGGCTCGACCGTTTTTTTGGTGGAGGGAATGAAAAAAGGACCAGCATGCGGCTTTCATATGCTGGGCCTGGTTACCCATTGACGTTATTGCTGTGAGTGTTATGCCTCGCATCCGTTTCTCCCCCGTATCTTTCGTATCTCCGACTTTGCTTTCACTCGTCACGGTTCGACTCTTCATGGGCTGATCCGGTGATGTAACGATGGATGCCTTCACAAACCCTGTTCATGGAAATAGCGCCGAAGATTCCTCAGGGCCCACGACGACATGCGAAATCACGACGTTTGATCCAGAACCAAGCATAGAGCTTCCCTTTGACGGGGATCAAACGTGAGTTTTCAATATCTCTCAGTCGTGCATGCTGCGTGACTAACTGTATGTATATACCCTTTCTCTCCCATTCGTTTGCTCCAAATTGAAAACGGAGATAGTGTGTTGAAGATTATATTCAAGGTCAGCACCTTGGTGGTTTAGCGCGCGCTCCCGAGTCGATGGCGTTAAACTGATACATGATTAAACTCAAATTTGGTCTACCTACCAATGCGTACAGTCCTCATCGTGGCTCCGAGACGCATTGTCTGAACTTGACCCTTCCTGTGAGAAAATCACTTTTATCAGCAATCCGGCCGCGGAGGTTACGACAAGTGCTGGGCAGCGGAGGGAGAGTGCTGGAGGAACTGTCGGCACCTCTAAGCCTCTCTTCCGTATCAAAGCGTCAGGAGATTTCGGGAGCACCGAGGTGTGTAACTTTGTTCGTGTCTTCTTACTTTACGGTGGTATTCCTCCATTTCCGTGGCGATAAGAGAGAAACATCGTATTATTTTTGACATTGCGCCGTGTAGATGGATTATCCGAACGATAGGGAAGTCTTGGAAACCTTTGAATGCTCGCGGTCTGTATCAGTCAGGTAAAAGCTTTCATTTATCCGGACCATGTCTATTCTCACTAGAACGACGCGGTTTGATCCATTTAGTTATCGCTTTGCGCATATTACGCACACCATCCGTGCGCTTCAAAGCTCAACAAAGACATCTTTGCGGATCGAGGCAGAAGGATTGCTTAGTTTGCAGTTTCTAGTCCCTGTCCCAAAAGCTAGAGGCGGCGGGACGTCGGACTCATTCATAGAGTTTAGGGTGTGTATGGCGGGTACCTCAGGGGATGTAGTCTCACGCGCCTTCCCAGTGTATGGCATTGGATGACGGAGTTGCATGAGCGGGGCCCATCACGGCTATGTCTTCGCGGGGTGATCTTGGCGCTCGGTAGAATAATGCATAAAACTCTAAGGTATGTATAAAAATGAAGAACAGCAAAATGATCAGAGCAGGCCATCGAAATATGCCGTAGTGCTATCCTTGGAAGGGGGTGGGACAGATGCAATTGATGGGGGTACTTGGCGCGTAGGTGGAACGTAGTCAGCGATGATCGAGTCAAAGGAGGCTGATGTTGATGGTGCTGTTGAGGCGAATGAGTATGTGTCTTTGATTTTGGAGGAGAGTGACTTGCCGTGTGGTGCTGGCTTTAACTTGGCTACAAGCCCTGATACAATGAGCTGGCGGATAGCATCGCCGTCCAAAGGCTGGAAGCACGGTTTCCAAGTAGGTTTTTGAAGTGATTGAAAGAGACGTACCTTGATAGGTGGCTCTGTCTTTGAAGGTGCTGTTGTCTCCTTCTGCGGAGGCTTGTAGGTGCCAAGGGGATTTGAAGCTCTCCCAAGGTATGCAAGGACATCTCCTTTCGTCAACATGCCCCGAATACCAGTTCCCTTGATGACCTCTGCATCTGTGACACCACCCTCAATGAGTAAACGGATGACAGATGGGATCAGATGCTTGGAATGCGTTGGATGGGAGTGTAGCTTTGGTTCTTTGGCAGGTTCAGGTGTCAACAAAGGCGGGGATGAAGGAGAGCTAGCAGCAGAGGTCTTGGGTTGGGGGGCAGCTGCTTTAGGTTGTTCCTTCGGTACCTCGAGGTTGGACATGTCATCGCCTTCCTCTGCGAGGAGGGCAATAATTCTCCCAACAGACACGTTTTTAGTACCCTCCGAGGTCTGTATGGGTGTAAGAGTATGTGTGAGCGCGCGGCCACGTCCCGCTGGACAGACGCACCAAGATCTTTGCCAGAAAACCATCCTCCTGTGCTTCTACGTCGATCGTTGCCTTGTCCGTTTCCTGAAACGGGTAAGTGGACTGAGCCGGGTTTACACGACGTGACTACGTACGATTTCGAGCAGAACCTCACCAGCAGAAAAGGATTCTCCCTCCTGCTTTTTCCAGGAAGTGATGCCGCCCTCCGTCATCGTGGGTGACATGGCAGGCATCTCAAGGTTGGTGATGACACGACGGATGGTGGTTTGGTGCAGGCCTTTATATGTCGTTGGCGTGTGAGCGCGACGGTGAAGACAGAAGTAAATGAGCAAACGTACATCTGCGGGGGACCGTCCGGACGACGTGGGCAACTGAGCGAAACGACATGGCGTGGTGGGGAGCGGCTTCTGACGAACTTGGGCAAGTGGCGACCCCTTAGCGACCCCCCCATTTTTCATTCTCTGAGTCGACCCCCCACTACCATCCTCAAATCATTCTATCGACAGACCAGCCAACAAACACACAAGCGAGCGCGTCGCTGGCGACATTGACGACAAGCCATCCCAAACCGACATTAGCTCGCTTTCTAGCCACCTCAGCGAGGACCGCGCAAACGACACGCCACCAGCGCTCGATTTCGCATTAGCATGTCCGCCGAGTTGACAGAGTTGCTAGTGACAGAACGCGTGGCGCAGCTCGAGTAGGCATCATCGTTCATCATCCATCTCGGGCTCCCAGCTAACGATCACACAGCGCAATCATACAACGAAGAAATGCGCTTCTTCGTGAGATGTACCGTATGATCCAACATAAACACAACGTTGGTGTTCTCCTTGCATTGGATGAAACCGCTTGTAGGAATGATGATGAAGATGAGGGGTTGAAACAGTTTCTGGACAGGTTCGATCTTCGCAAGGAGTAAGTCCTGCCATTTGTTCCGTTCCACCCGTTGATCAATACCGCTGGTTGCGTGTGTCGGGATCGTCCTAACTTGTATTTTCGTAGGCCAGAATCAGGCATGATATTCAATTTGTCTGACAGCGAGCTTTCCGTCCCGTTTCCTTCCGAAGAGGTGACAGAGGGCGTGGAGGAACTACCCGCACCCGACGTTGACTCTCCGATGTCCGAGCCACCCGCGTCGCCTACACGGACAAAATCACCAGTGCAGAAAGAAGAGGATGAGGAGGCTGAGATTGATGACGTCGTGGAGGTTACTGCAGAAGTCGACTTGCCCGTGTCACATGAGTCCACGCCGTCCCTCGCGCGACCCAGAGAGACACAAGAGAAGGAGGAGGAGGAGGAGGAGGAGGAGGAAGAAGAGGAGGAGGAGGAGGAAGAACAGATATTACCCCCTGAGGATCACGCCAGTGTACCTCCATCGCCTCATCCACCATCTCGCCCTGCATCGACCACTTCGTATCACAGCCCTGCGGTATCACAACACACTTCGCGGTTCCAGTCTCCGCTTGTACCCTCGCAATCCCCTCAGCTTGTCAGCGTTGCGCCCATCACCGAGACGGTCGAGATGGACACCTCGGAACCTATGGAAGACATTCGTGAAGAGTCTCCCCAGCTGATACTTCCGTCTTCACCTGCATTTGTCCAGACAACGGAGATCCACGCCAAGAGCGAGGTCAGCACTGTTGATGTCGTGGTCACGGCCGCTGCCGCCCCCTCGCCTTCGCCCGTTCCAGAGGATCTCCCGCGTCCGATGGTAATCCACACCGCCGTCGATGTCGCATCCAGCCATCCGTCTCTGCTCATACCCACGCCAACATCTCCTGCTCCTGCACTGCCTGATTTTAGCTTTGAAGATGCCAATGGCGAAACCCTCATTGAAGAACTTCCACGGACGACTTTCCCGACAGAGATTCAGCGTCACCACTTTGATCCCACCTATAACCTACCACCTCTCAAGGCTCTTCCCCCCGAGTATCTCCGTAAAGGCAGATCGTCAAAACAGAAAAAGAAAGATAAAGAAAAGACGGACACCAAAGGAGGTAAAGAGGATTGGGCACCGCTTGGATTCACCAAGTGGGGCGCGATCATCCGTGCAAACCCGATTTTTAAAAAGGTATCGAGGGCAACCAAGTGTTTAAATACAAAAGATTGGAGTGTATGCATGTTTTCTCTCCTTTGATTGTGTGTTGAACACCTGCGGCCTTGCACAGGTCGCAATCACAGAGCTGAGGCTTATGCGTACTCTAGAGCGCGTCGAATCTCTCGAAAATAGGGCAAAGTGGAGTTACAGACAGCCAAAAAAGCAGAGAAATCTGGGAGGGATGACGAAGACGCATTGGGATTATCTGTTGGATGAGATGGTATGTATCCTTATTCGTATCTCTTGCGCTTGTTGCTTTTATTGTCTCTGATACGGACGAAATAACTATCTGCTGACGACAGAAATGGATGCGTGTCGACTTTCGGGAGGAACGCAAATGGAAATACGTTCTTGCCTTCAATATCTCTTCTGCCGTTCTTAAATGGCACGAAGCCGGTACTCGCGAAGAACGTATCAAGCAGGGCATCTGTATGCACTGGAAGCGGCCGCGTACGACCGATTCTGCATCGAGTCCCTCGCAGCAACGGCGACAACAACAGGACATGGAACTGGATAACGAGGGGGTCACCTGCGAACAAGGTGACAAAGAGCACACGTACAGTGATCAGGAGTCTGGAGATGACGACGACGAGGGGGAATTGGAACAACGGGACATCGTCGATGCGTTGGAGACAAGGAATGTCCTTGAGGAGGCATTGGAGGGGAGCGGGTCGAGATCTGGGTCGGGCGAGTCAGAGGAGAGTAGTCAGAGGCAGAGTATGGGCCCTGACGGCGTTGTGAGGCCAAAAATGGAGGACGTGGAGGATTCGTCGGCGTTGGGGAACGAGGGTGGTGCGTGGCAGAGGGATGTCGATGCGATGGACGTTGATGCCGTTCGGCCTGGCGAGGTTGAGGTGGATAAAGCTGCAGATAGTGAAGCTGGGAAGATGCAGCCGTCGAGGCCGGAGGTGGTTGATCTCGCGGGGCTCAAACCAGACTCGAGCGATCCAGTCCTAGGTTCGGGATCCCAAAGCAGCACGCTCCCTGTACCCAGCCCGAGCAAGTCGGTGCCAAAGTCGAACCTGTATGCACCATTGAGAGAGCGGATCGCATACTCTGACGACAGCAAACTGTTCGTGGACAACGACGACCTCGATCTCATTAAAGCACTTTCAGATCTCACTACCGAAGATTCTTCACCGCCTGCACTCGATCTCGATTTTGCACGTTCTCTCGACCTCTCGGACCTCTTCCCCGACCTCCAGCCACTTGGAATGCCTGATGTTGCACCTTCCGAGCCGAAGAAGAAGTCTGACAAGAAGTCGGAGAGGGACGACAACAGACGCGTTGACGACGCTGGGTACACGAAGATCGCACCCATGAGCAAATTCATGCTGTGTAAGCCCACATTACTCAGCCCTTTGCAACCCGTGAGGCGGTGGAAGAACGGGAGGTGGCTTCCTCCAGAGGAAGCTGCTGTCACGGAGGCTGAGAGTTCATCAAGTAAGATTACCGACGAGCAACTTTCGGGTGAGTCTGAACTTGGT
>JBBPLM010000027.1:27142-42296 GCA_038089795.1 Pulchroboletus neoregius | reverse complement strand
TAGATTCATTGTTGGTAATGCGGGTTTCGTCTCATCTGCTCCTTTCCTTCGAAGAACTCTTCGACGGCGTTAAACCACAGAGCATCGGGGGCACCGTTGTCCCGCACCCTCCAAAAGATAATAAAAAACGGCTCGACCACGCATGGAGTCCTCCAGAAGATATCCTTCTTAAATCCTTCGTTGAAAAGTACCCTGCCAATTGGATCCTTATCGCTGATTCTTTCAATTCCACGCGGGTAACTATCTCGATCGACAAGCGCACGCCTTGGGAGTGCTTTGAGCGCTGGAACCTCAAGTTCGGTGGCAAGCCGAGCAGCGTCGCCAACCATGTGGATGCGACTTTTCCTGCGGGCGTGGATGGGACGCCGCCTCCCGCGACGCCTTCTACGTCCACGCAGCAGGTTCAAATGACGACGAGGGGTGTGAAGCGCCTCGCGAACATCAATATTGCACAGAGCCAGGTCGGTGGGGCGGGTGTGACTATCAGCTCGGATACAATCAAGAGACGAAGACATTCGCTTATGTATGAGACTATACGAAAGACTGCAAAGAAAAGGGAGGCGGCGCAGAAGGCTGCAAGCAGTGCGTTTCTTTCTGTGGTGACGTTTCTGCCGATCGTCGCTAAAAGATTTGCAGTGAACCAGAGGAAGCCTCCAAATATCCACGACACGCATGGACAGTATAATAAAATGCCGAAGCTCACTCCTGTCGAGCTTAGCCGGATGAAAGCAGAGAAAGAATCGAGGGATCAGCAGGAAATGTTGATGGCACGACGGAGGCACGAGGAGCTTGCGAGACAACAACTATTACGTGTACAGGTTGATCCTTTCCTGCCTTTGATACGGTTACATCGTTTACTCACCGATACCCTGTGCAGCAAGCACCAGTCGCGGGAACCACTTCTGCACAACAGCCACAACAACAGCAGCAGCAAACGCAACAACCGCAACAACCGCAACCGCAACTGCAATCGCAACCACCACCACAGCAGCAACCACAGCAACCACAGCAACAGCCGATAGGTAATGGCGCTGCTCGACCAGTTACTCAACCTTCTCAACCCGCTCCACAAGTCCGTACTCAACCCGCGGTCCCTCAAGTCAACATCTCTCAACAACAGCGAATGCCCACTCCGATGTCTGCGGCAGCAGCGCGCATGTCACCACAGCAGATGCTTCAGGTTCAGGTTCAGGTTCAGGCAGCGCAAGCGCGTGCGAATGCCATCACTGCTGTTGCTCAGTCGCAGGCGCAAGTACATGCCCAACTGCAAGCTCAGGCACAGGTTCAAGCGCAAGTACAAGGTACGCCTCAGGCCGCTCTCAGTAGTCTACCTACTGGTGCGCACCTCTCGCCACCGTATCATTCCCGGGCAGCGACATCTTCGCCTGGTATTGGTGTCGCACAGCAAGCTTCTCCCCCTCGGACTGTTGTCACGCCTTCCAACGCTGGTGCTTCTCCACGCCCACCGTCTGCCCAACCCCAACTGCCGATACCATCACCGCAGATCCCCGGGAACGCCATTCCGCGCCCGGCGAATAGTATTACAGCGCATTATTTACCAGTGGTACCACCTGGCGCGCATTTCACACAGGAACAGATGGACCAGGCGCTGAGGCTCATGCAGGTGAGATTTCTCGTGTGAGTTAAATAAGCGAAGCGATATCTACTGACATATGACCTCGGTTTTGACCTGGCGTAGCGAACGACGATGGCGCAGGCACAGCAAGGAGGACAGTATCCTTCACAGAGCTAACCGTACATGTGGTTGGTGGACAATCGGATGTATTCTCATGTTGATATCTTTCTTTTCTTCCACGTATCCACACATTTCGTCTTCTCTCATCAATCATCAGGTGTGAAGTCGCTGACCGTGTAATGGCCTCGTAGATGGCCTCGTGGGTATTCACTCGGTCGTTACACGCTCACTTCTTCGTAGGTTATCCTCACCCTCTTGTAAAGTTTGATCCCAATAGGTGAGGTGAAACCCACTGACACTGGATTTCAATGAAGACTGTTGGGTTTCAGTCGAGGTCAGCCATGACCGCTGCCAGAACTAGCTGCTCGACTCAGTTCGTCGTCCGGGCTGACACCTAGTCTGAACTTCAATCTCTGGCATATATAAGGCCAACCATTGAACCATCGTCTTTAGTTCCTTCTCTTGTTCCTTCCCGCATCTGCTCTCTTCTCTGCGCTTGCTCTCTTACTGCTCTCTTCTTGCTTTACCGATGGCTACCTCTCACCAGAACGCTATGCCGCCGAGCGCTTCCACGTTCGCATGCGCCATGTGCCACTGTGCTGGTCTCCAGATCCCAACACTCGGCGACGTGGACCAGGTTCTGGCTGCTTCCTACCCACCAGGCGCTGTGTCTACGACGTTGATCGACCTACCCGACGCTTCATCTGTTCTCAGTTCCGCTGCCGACGGCGACTTGAACGATGTGACCAAGGACCACGATGTTCCGACGTTTGGCATGGTGCAATTGAAATCCGGACTTGTTCGGTTGTACCAGTTGGTCACTTCCCTCATCATTCAGATTGCCGTCATCGCGTCGGTCGTCGTCTCCCTCAAGGATCGTATCACCGCAGTCGAAGGCACACAGACACCCGCGTTGGTCCATGGCCAGGAAACCGAAGCGCTCAAACGACAAGTCAGCGAGTTGTGCGAACGAGTAGCGTCCCAGGAAGATCGCATTACGTCTTTAGAGATCTCGCAGCGCGCAGAGACGGACTCGTACAAGAAGACAACCCACGAACTCACCGAAAAGATCGACGACATGAAGGTCGACGATGACAAGAAAAACCGCGACGATGCCCTCGAGAAGCTTCGCCAGTCTTTCAAGACGTTCCAGCTATCGATGGAATGTCAGAAGGCGAGGATAACTGGGGTCAAGGCCGACACCGCCCGCAAGCTCGCTGTTTTGCAGTCGGAGCTGGCGGGTGTTCAGACAAAGCTTACCGTGGTCAAGATGGTAGCTGTGCCCGTGAATGCCCCGTCTGCCAGTCAAGCTGCGAAGGAGGCGCGAAAGGCGCGGATCCTTGCAAGCGTCGCTCAGCGGATAGAGGACGCAGAGATGGCAGAAGGTAATGGATTTCCTCGCCTTCGTTCATCTGAGACATGGCTGACATGACGTCTGCGTTCAGAGATCGAAAAATTGTGCCCTCTGCCTCCTGTTATCGCAAGCAGCCCACCATGTACTACAGTTGTTCATGATGTCCCCGCAGCTTCGACTTCACTGGGCGGTCGATCAATCACTCCAAACCACAGTACGTACCGCAGTTGTCTCGAATACCACCTTTCCCGGACTGACATTACATGCTCTGTAGGCGAAACCAAAGAAACGACGGTCAAGATTACCAAGGAACCTCTTACCATTGCCCGCACAAACGTTGCTCAGCCTAGCGCTAGCAAGATACCCGCGATACCCATGATACCCATACCCACGATACCCATGGAACGCCCGATACCCGCGAAAGGCAATGGTAAAGAGAATAAGGCATGCAACAGCTCGACAAGGACGACGATCCAAAATACCAAGATGTCCAAGCCTGGTGCTGGACGATCCCCGGACGTCAATAAGAAGCCCCCTACGGCGAGTCCCAAGAAGGCCAAGTCTGGTACTGGAATACCTTCAAAGATCTCCGCACTGCCGAAGCCTCGCAGGTCGATGCTACCGGCGCCGCGGAAGTCACTCCTGCCCAGTCTTGCTAAGCATGCTGTTGTCGATGGCAGTTCATCAAACGGTGCGCTGACAAGTATTATTCTATTGTGATTGATGCTTACTGGTTTCGCGTTGCTTGATAGAAGTCAAGAGAGCTGACCGTCTACCCGGGGGGTCTGTGACCCAGACGAAACAGCCGAAAACTTCCAAGATTGCTGCCAAGACTGCTCCCGTCGCTACGTCCAGACCTCCTTCGGAATCTGCATGTGAGCAATTTGGTGTGCGTCTGGCTGGTCTTTGTCTGACGAGTACTAGCATCGAAGGTAGCTGAGAAGGAATTCCCCGCTGGTTTGTCTGCATCGTCTTCCCTAGTGGCGCTGGATGCCGCGTTGCAAGCGATGCAGATGGACGGGGACGACCTTTTGACGCAAATGCCGGCGCTCAGCTACTTGAATGATGGCCTGAGTTCCTCTACAAACGCTCCCATCCCCACGAGTGCGTTGATTGTTCCTTACTTGGTGTACTCCACATACTAATGGCCTCTTCTTGTGATTTCAGGAGCGAAACAAAACATCAAGAACGAAAGCATTTATGTTCCTCCGAAGCAAAGGAGCGTGGATGTCAAACCCCCGAGAAGTCTTCTGAAATCCACATGTGAGTGATTCCGTGCCTTGCCTTGCTCGTGCTGACAAGTTCTAGTGGCTCGGACGCTGGCCGAGAACGAGGTCTCTTTACCCGCATCATCGTCGCTGGCGGCTCTCGAAGCGGCGGTACAAAAGTTCCATGGCGAAGGCGACATTTTGACCCTCATGTCAAGACCTGATTACCCTAGTGTGGATTTCAGCTTTTCGGCGACGACTCCCGTTTTCTTAAGTTCGTCGATCCTTGCTTCCGCTGTGTTCCATACACTGACGATGATATCTTCAGGGGCGAGACCTCACTGCAAGCGCGAAAGCATCTACGTGTCCCCCATGAAAACCTCGGCTATCAAACCCTCGCGAAGACTATAGACCAAGTTAGTAGCCGCTTGGGTAGATCTTCAACAGCGCGTCTTCTCGCTGCGACGGGCGCCACTTCCCGTCCAGAGGGCTGACGTAGCACACGGGGAGCAGGCTATGATCGATGGTCACGCCACCAAGTTTCACTCAGTATTCCTTCCATTTATCTATCTCTTCCTTTTGCAACGGGGTTACAGTGCCTCTGGACAGTTTCATTATGATAGCATTGGACTATTAGTGATACGCAATCCCGACAAGTCGGGATGGCGACGGACACTGTAGCTACTACAGTAGTTAGTACTAGTAGTTACCTAGTTAGCGAGTAGCAGTGAATAAATTGGATCTCCGATATCTGAGTTTCAACTTATTCGCACCCCCCTGCAAGTTTGGAGTGGACTTTGATTGACTGTTACAGGCTGGTGTTTTACTCCGGCCTACGACTTTTACCCTTCGACAGCGCTCCTTATCCAAAACGGCGTCGGCTGGTGGAAGCGTCAATCGACGCCCGGAGTCTTCAGCCAGGTCGTCGGCGATGGATAATCCTCCAAACGCCAACATACACACCATCGTAAAGGCTCAAATTGTCTTCCTCCTCTCAACGCTCACGGAGGACAATTTCGAGAGGAACCAACTCGAAATACGTTCCGTATGTCCCCCCTTCTCTCTCTCGTTTCCATGCTTGAATACTCATCTTACTGCGTGACACAGCTTTCCGAGCAGCACGGTCTCGACACCTACCTCCACTTCATTCGTCGTCTCATCGTCCATTCCCAAGGTCGTCTCGCCTTGGCTGCCCCACCTTCTGCGTTTGACACCTCTACCGCCCTAACATTTCGTCTGCTTGTCCAGGAAACTCAGCGTCTCGCCCGTGACCCTTTCCTTGCAGACAGATTTCGCGACGGCATAGACAAGGGTGAAGGGGACGCCTTCAGGCATTTTGATCTCCTCCGATTTGTAGATCGCGTCTCTCTCAGACCGCTCGAGAGACTCGTCTTGGCTTCTTCCATCGTCGCTGGTTCTACCCGCAAGGAGCTGGCTACTCAAGCTGCAGCCCTCATTCGTGTCGACTTTGAGAACGCCGTCCTCTCTCTCTGCCAACATCCCTCCTTCGACCACGCCGATCTCTCCCCTCAACAAATTGCAAAACTCATGTCGAACTTGTTGTCCGACTCCACTTCGGAAACCCCCGTGTTGGATGCCACCCAGCGTCAGGCCCTCATCGCGGCTGCACAAGCCAAGTACGGTCCTGAGATAGTTGCTCCTATCTTGCAGCGCATCTTCCCCACATTGAGGTATGCTGCATAATGCGTGCTGTTCGTATCTCTGTAGATGACTAATAGGACCCGCTTGCGCAGCCTGCCCCCTAGTGCATCCCTTGTCCAAACCTTGATTCAACTCGGCCCCGAGATTACCGGCGATGCAGATACAGTCCGCGCGCTCCTTCTTCGGTTCGGGATCTCCGATTCCAATCCTCCACGGGATGCCCAAGTTATCGAGATCATATCAAGCATGGCCCGGCTCGCTGCGGAGGGCACAACCCTGTGTGACGTGGGGGCTTTGGTGAGGGCTTTGGGTAGTTTCGTAAGTTCAGACTCTGGGTGCGTGGCTTTGTCGTGGTTGACACGTTTTACAGCACGTCAACCTTAACTGGGCCAATGTCATCAAGGCATTTGACTGGTCTGATCGTCACGGCGTCGATACGGCAACGCTGAAGTTGTTGATCGCCATCCTCCTAAATTGTCCACGGGATGCCGATCCGCATGCGGTGACTGGGTTCTGGGGAATGTGGAAGAATTCGTTATACCAATTGAAGCTTCTCGATGCCCTCTTATCTTTGCCCGCTGACACTTTCAATTTTGTGTCCTTGCCTGGTCATAGGATTGTCACGGTAGAGGATGTAGCCGCTGCGAGTCCCACGATCAAGTCATTGGCCGCCAACGTTCAGGGGCACACGTGGAACTCTCTTGATCTTTTCGAGGTTCTTGTACGACTCGCAGATTCGGACAATGCCGACATTCGAAGTTGTGTACGTGATATGCTGGACAAGGCGCTAAAGATAAGCGCAGAACTGGTGCATATGGGTCTACTTCAGGTTCCGGTATGTCACTGCTCGCTTTTATTTCATCTGTTTTCTGAACAACAATAGGATCAAAACTGGGGTGACATCCGGCTCGAATATTCTCGCAAGCTTTTGGCCATGTTTCTGGCAGGTCACCCAAACCATCAGCTTGTCTTCATGCGCTTGTGGCAAATTGATCCTGCGTATCTTCTCGGTGCTTTCCGCGATTTCTATGACGAGAGCCCACTCAACATTACTCGGATTTTGGATGTTGCACAGGACCTCAAGGTGAGGAACCACAATTTCGTCGTCCAGATTCCTGTCTTACTTGTTGTAGATCCTGGAAAATCTTCTGGACTCACGACCCTTTACATTTGCTCTTGACGTCGCTGCACTGGCTTCCCGCCGAGAGTACTTGAACCTGGACAAGTGGCTCGCTGACAATGTCACTTCCCATGGTGCCGAGTTCCTTCGCTCTATGATCCATTTCTTAGAAATCAAAATGGAAAGCGAAAAGGTTTCGAGGATGTCGGACCCTGCAGTGGAAGGTCGCACTATGCCTCTTAACCCTCAAACTATCGCTATCTTCCTCCGTACACTTCGAAATAAGTCCGTGCATTATTTCCGCATTTGAACTTCGCTAACGTGACATAGCTCCGCCAAAATGCCCCGTGAGGACATAGATTATTGCCTCGAAGTTCGCAATGCTTGTCTGCAAATTCACCCACGCCTCATGAATCTCATCCCTGGGACCGACACCGAACCCGGTTTTGCTGTTGTCAATTATTCAGCCGAAATTGAAGCCGAAGTCGACGCTATATACAAGGACATGTACGACGAACAAACGACCATTGACGAAGTTATCGCCCTTCTTCAACGTAGCAAAGCTTCATCGGACCCCAGAGATCACGAAATCTTCTCCTGCATGCTCCATTTTCTGTTCGACGAATACAAGTTCTTCCAGTCCTACTACCCCGCCCGGGAACTCGCTATGACTGGCTACCTCTTCGGCTCAATTATTCAGCACGAATTAGTCGATCTCATTCCGTTCGGGATAGCGCTTCGTTATGTCGTCGACGCCTTGAGCTGCCCTCCAGAGACGAACTTGTTCAAATTTGGATTGCAAGCTCTGGCCCGATTTGAGAGTCGTCTCTCGGAATGGCAGCCACTCTGTCAGGCATTGTTGGGTATTCCTCATTTGATGGAGGCTCGTTCGGACCTTGCGACCACTATTCACCGGGCAATTGCTGCTGGAACAGATGGGTCGAATGGAGACATGAGGGCTCTCACAGCTGATCCGACTCCGGTGTTCATGGCCATCCAGCCAGACAAGATGGACACCGAGATCGTCAAGCCAGCCGAAGAATTATCCGACAAGGTCCTGTTTATTGTGAACAACCTCGCACCAAGCAACTTCGACGCGAAGCTCACGGAGATGAAGGACTACTTTGATGATGCCTACGCGAGGTGGTTTGCCAATTATTTGGTCGACCAAAGGATCAGTGCGGAGCCCAACAACCATCAACTTTATCTTCGTTTTTTAGACGCCCTCGAGAAGCCAAAATTGGGAAAGCTGATACTCCAGGAAACATTCGTCAAGTCTGCCGCGATGCTCAACAGCGAAAAAACGATGCAGGTCACGTCTGAGCGAGCAATCTTGAAGAACCTTGGCTCTTGGCTTGGAACTATCACACTCGCGAGGGACAAGCCTATCCGTCACAAAAATATCTCCTTCAAAGAGCTCCTCGTCGAAGGTTACGACAACGGACGGTTGATTGTTGCTATTCCATTTGTGTGCAAGACGCTCGAACCTAGTGCGAAATCCAAGGTGTTCAAGCCCCCGAACCCATGGCTCATGGCTGTCATCTCACTTCTTGCGGAGCTCTACCACTTTGCCGATCTCAAGCTGAATTTGAAGTTTGAGATTGAGGTGCTGTGCAAAGGGCTTGACATTGATCTTGATACAGTTGAAGCAACGACAATTCTCAGAAACCGACTCACGGCTGATGCTTCAGTTCCCGCGCCCGGTCTTCCCGACTATGTCAATGATATAGACTCGTTGTCGATGAACGGATTTGAGGGTGGGGTTCAGAGTAAAGGACAAGTTATGTCACTCGGCTCTGCCACCCCTACAGAGACTCAGAGAGCGATTGGGGCGCATATCGAGTCGATCTTGGCTGGACTGGCGTCGAGCGTCATCATCAGTCCACAACTTGCGCCGTTGCATGTCAATCATTCGTTTAAGCGGGCCGTCCAGTTGGCTGTCGATCGCTCGGTTCGCGAGGTCTGTTGCCTTTTGTTGATGTGCTAGTTTTTTGTGTATTAACTACGACCTCTCTTAGATCATCGTGCCTGTTGTTGAGCGCTCGGTCACGATTGCAGGCATCTCTACCCGAGAGCTCGTTACGAAGGACTTCGCGATGGAGTCCAGCGAGGACAAGTTACGCAAGGCTGGCCATCTGATGGCTCAGAAGCTTGCTGGAAGTCTTGCGCTGGTGACTTGCAAGGAACCTCTCAAAAGCAATCTTGGTGGACACCTTCGCACGGCGCTTGTTGACCACGGTTTCAGTGAACAAGTGATTTCCGAACAAGTTCTTTCCATCCTTGTAGCCGACAATGTGGAGGTCGCTTGCTCTGCTATCGAAAAGGCTGCGATGGAACGCGCGGTGGCAGATGTCGATGAAGCGTTTGCGGCTTCCTATGAAGCTCGCCGAAGGCATAGAGAGCTTCGCAGCGGTCAACCATTTTGGGATCCCTCTGCTCCTCCCACCAATTTTTCGGTCGTTCTCCCGGACCCTTTGCGTATCAAGGCTACAGGTCTGCAGCCTCATCAAGTTGCTGTGTATGAAGATTTCTGTGAGTACTATGTATGCTGTTCCGTCATGTTACTGATGCGGAGTCTCAGCTCTCGACCCCAAGCGCCGGCCCTCAACTATGAGCCGGCCTGGCTCGGCGGTGGCTTATTCGCGTGCTGACCATCTTCCCCCCACTGTTTATGCTGGCTCTCCTGCGCCAGAGCAGATGAGTGCTTTGAGTCACGCAGAGGCCATGGAACGATTCACGGTTTGTCTGGTAACTATTGATACTTGCTTCATAACTAACCCATGGTCCAAGATCACTGTCAGGGACCTAGAGAGCCTTGTTGTTCAGCTGCCCATTACATCTCTCTCAGCACTACCCTCAAACCACGATATTCGCCACTTGGTCCGCCAAGTCCTCTTCATTGCTGCCGAGTCAGTAGACCACCATCGCACTCCGTTGTTGATCTCTCAGAAGATTGTACAATTGCTGTACAAGACATCGTCTCAGTTGGGTAGGGAAATTTATGTGGCACTTCTGGATCAGCTATGCCATTCGTTCGAGGAAGTTGCGAAGGAGGCCATCACCTGGCTTTTGTATGCCGAGGATGAGGTTTGTATTTCGTCAAAGTTTACTTCTGCTCGTGCTGACGATGCTGCAGCGCAAGCTCAACATTGCGGTGACCGTCACTCTTCTCCGCAGCGGACTTGTGAACACTTCGCTTCAGGACCAGCAATTGGCCAAGAGTTTGTTTCAGGATCCTCGTCCTACTTTGCAGACTTTTGCGGCTGGTTTCGTCCGAGAGTGCCTGTCCAGCGACCCGCCTGTTGCATCTCAAAACCAGTTGACATATACGATCGAAGTCTTGGGACAGCTCGTCCAAGCTGGAAAAGCCAACGAAGAGTAGGTGTCTATGTTGCGCGTCTCTTGATAAGGTCTCATGGGTTTCAAACAGTGTCCAACGGCTGTTGGACGACCTCCGTGGTGTCGTGAGACGGCCGAGTAACGCCGTTGCTTCTGATGCGGTTGTCATCAGGCAGCCTTCGGTCAAGCCTGAGACTGAGCAGCTCAGGGAGAAGCTTTTTTCCTGGTTTCAACAATGGGTCACTATTTTCCAGCGTTCACACTCTCCCGAGAAGGCCTTCGTCCCTTACATCACCCAGCTGACGAAGCAAGGTATCCTGAAGGTTGAGGACGTTTCTTCGTTCTTCTTCCGTGTCTGCGCCGAATCCAGTGTCAATAGCTACCTCAAGTGCGTCGCTGCCGGAGAGTTCGACTACGCTTTCCAAGCACTGGATGCGATGTCACGCTTGATAGTCTATATCATCAAGTACCATGGGGACGCTTCTGGTGTTAACAATGACCAGGCAAAAGTACACTACCTCACTAAAATCTTGTCGATCTTCGTCCTCGTCCTGGCCAATATGCACGAAGACCAAGGGGCGATGTTCCAACAGAAGCCATTCTTCAGATTCTTCTCCAGTCTTATCAATGACCTGCACGCGATGGAAGCGAACCTGGGATCCGCGTATTTCCAGTTGTTGACCGCCATCAGGTGCGCATACGTGGTCTAACAAAGAAGTGTTCCTTTCGCTCACTATGATCTTGCAGTGACACCTTCAGTTCTTTACAACCCACCTACTTCCCTGGTTTCGCGTTTTCCTGGCTGAGTCTCGTTTCCCACAGGCACTTCATGCCGAAGTTGCTCCTGTCCGAAAATCGAGAGGGCTGGTCCGCGTTCCACAAGCTTCTTTTGTCTCTCTTCAAGTTCTTGGCGCCATTCCTCAAGGAAGCAGACCTTCAGCTTGCCGCTCGCGACCTCTACAGAGGCACACTTCGCCTGCTCCTTGTTCTCCTTCACGACTTCCCCGAGTTTCTCAGTGAATACTACTTTAGTCTTTGCGATGTCATCCCTCCCCGCTGCATCCAACTCCGTAACATCATAATTAGCGCGTTCCCCCTCTCTATCGTCCTCCCCGATCCCCACCTGCGTAACATCAAATTCGACTCGATTCCCGAAATGGGCCCTATTCCACCCATCTTGTCCGACTTTGCTTCGGGCGTTAAAAGCGCTGATCTCAGAAACGGTCTGGATCAGTACCTGCTGAATCGAGGTGCTCCCACTTTCCTCGCTTCACTCAAAGATCGCTTGAAGTTATCCGTGGTGCCGGAAGGCACCTCAGAAACTTACAACCTCTCCCTCATCAATTCTTTGGTAATGTATAGTGGAGTGTCGTCGGTCGCACAGGCGAAGGCGCGGAGCGGGTCGTCTGTCTTCGTTCCGAGCGACCCAGGCGTCGTTGCTTTACAGTACCTAGCTACTAATTTAGATGTTGAAGGTGAGGTTATTCATCTGTTCGTTCTTTGACCACGTGTTCATGTGCAACCTTAGGACAACACCACCTCCTGAGTTCCATGGTGCTCCACCTGCGATATCCTAACGCCCATACCCACTGGTTCTCTTCCCTCTTGCTCCACCTCTTTGTTGAGGTCAAGGACGATTGTTTCCGTGAGGTGATGACTCGCGTTCTCTTGGAGCGTTTCATCGTCCACCGTCCTCACCCTTGGGGAGCGCTAGTCACATTCATTGAACTTCTCAGAAACCAGAAATATGAATTCTGGAGCAAAGAGTTCATCCGTGTTGCCCCCGAAGTCACCATGCTTCTCGAGAGTGTGAGTTTTCGTGTCTGCTCCTATTTGGAGATTGCTGATGCCTTGGCTAGGTTGCGAGGTCCATCTATCAATCCTAGACTCGCTTTGTCTTTTGTCGCTGCTATCTGTCGCACATATCTGTTTCTCTTTGGGTTCTCTCCTCTCTGTCTCCTTTTTTTCACTTTCTTTCTCCCTCTTGCCTCGCCTCTTCCTCTCCCCCCAACTCACTGTATTGTAACAAGTTTCCACCCATTCAAGTGTTGAACAAGGTGTAACATGTGAACTTTGATTATATCGGGCGTACTTTCTCTGTACGCATGCTCTGCAGCAGACGGTCCGTCGTGATTACTATTACTGCGTTGCTTATAACACCCTTTCGTTGCCTCGCGATCGTTGAACGTTCCGCTTCCCGATTGTTTATATGAGGCCTCGTCCGCTTTGCGCTTACACCGATTTATCTTGTCACGATCATTACCGTACAATGTACCGACGAATTCTATCTATATACTTGTGGCGTCATATGGGCGTCGTGTGCTAATCGAGCCAGGACATGCGCTCGCTCCAAAGCCATTTGTTTGTGACGTCCTGACCGCGGGGTGTCCAGCCGTACACGCTGGTGTATGACAGCGTGAGTAGGGAGAAGAAGAGGGGGGAGGAGGAAACGTACCCTGCACCTTGCACACCTGCGGCACCGATCGTGTCTGCACGACCGTCGGCGACGAGCCAGTCAGGCGAAAGCACGCCGGTGCGGATCGGGAAGAGCCGAACGGCACGTTCAAGGCCGGATGGGTCTGTAGATTGGACAAAGAGCGCGGTGCTGTCGTCGTCGTAGGGATGTGGTTGGCAAAACAAGATCGCTGTGCAACGGAGGTGTTGTGAGGAACAGGACCCTGCAAGATGTGCAAAAAAAACCCCTCACCCGAGGACGGACGGTCCAAGCGTGTTGCGCCAACATGCCACGCCTTGTTGGTGTAACTCCAGATCCCGTCTTTGAGCCATTGGTGAATGAGAGGCGTGTCGGCGCATCCGATGACGATTAGGTTTCCCTCTAAGACCCTGATCGGCGCATCGGGCTTCTCGATCTCGATCTCGGGGATGCTGACGATCCTGGCGTCGAGCGCGTGGAAGAGGAGGAGTGCGTGTGCGATGCGGAGGGCCGCGGAGAGTTCTGGAGAGGGCGTGAGGGACGGGACGAGCAAGGTGAATGGGCCGTGTGTGGAGAGGATGGATTGGAGGCGCCGGGGCGGAGCGCGGAGGCGGTATGTCGCCGTTGTTGACGGGTCAGGACATGGGCGGATCTGTGTGCAGACCGTGCAGTTCAATACAGTGAAAGTCAAGCACGTTCCCATACATACCTTCCAACACAACTTGGGAAGGGACCCTGTGATGTGGGCGTCTCTAATGACCAAGACCGTATCGCTAGTGTTATCGAGATCGACTGGAATAGTGTCGCCATCAATTATAAGCATCGTCGCTTTATTGATGTCATCACGATTGGTCCAGACGCTCAAGTCCAGGGAGAACACCGAGACATTCGTCGTTCGTACTGAGACGTGTCCATCCGGAGTGGTCGTCACTCGGAGCCGACCCAACCTAACACCTTCGTCAACGAGGACAAGACGAGGAGCCTATGGAGTACTCACAATCCAGGGGTCGTCAGTGTATGGATCTGCCAACCATTCAGCGATCCACTCTCGACTGGGACTGCAACCGTGAGGGTGAAACCGGTTGTCTTGCGTTCCTGGCCCTCGAGTGCGTAGGTGCTCGGTGCCTCCCTCACTGAGGGCGGCGATGACAAAGAAAAGTATACTCGGTCTAGAAACGCTTGTACGCGATCGTTGTACAAGACCTCAAAGTACCAATGAGGTTTTCCGGGGTCTTCGTGGTATCTGCTCAAACGGCGTCAATAAAAAGAAATCTCTCGCCATGCAAGGGCCATGGAGTAGATGCACGCACGTCACGTCCGCGTCTGGATTCCAGGTCTTCAGTATCCCCACTTGTTCACGTGTTTGCCACACTGGGACGTTATCGTCTGCGCCTCTGAAAGCCAAAAACATCGTCAGAGGTTCGCTCGGAAATTCAACAATGATTTAAACGTGACACATGTCCCGTTCTCTCACGAGCATTCAGACAACTCACCCATGCAAGGCCAACACAGGCTTGCCCACCAAGTTTCCCAAAAACAAATCATTATCGTCTGGGGTGAGTGAACTATCGAGGACGGCACACAACGCTGGATCGACAAAGTGTGCGAAACGACTCATACACAACGAGACATAGGCTTGTGATTTGATATATCCCGCCGCTGGGACGACTAGAAGAACGTAAGGCAAGATTCACTATGGGTACTCCAAGGGCACTAGAGGGAGGACTCACCGGCGCACACACGATCGGGCCATCTACTCGCCATGTACCATGCCCCTTGTCCACCATTCGAGTGGCCCATGAGAATAACGCGCGTATCGATATTGAAGCCCCACTTGACCCATCTTCCAGAACCAGAGCTGGATAAAATGCGCGAGAGAGCAGAAACAGCTGCGAACGCATCGGCCGCCGATGGCCCGTGCCAGTCGAGTCCCTGCCAAGAAAGACACAGTGAGGAATCAGAAGCTAGGATGAAGAATGCAAGGAGAAACAGTCGCAAGCTCACCCAAGCGGTCAGACCCTGTGGCATCACGACCCACGCGTACTTCTGCCGCAGAAGCGAGTCCGGCCACAATGACTGTGATTGGACGTCTACGCCAGCGCCATCTTGGATTCGTTAGGTGAGCAGATATATCATGCCGAGTGGAGCCTCGGACTTACGAAGCGCAAGAATCGGTTCGTTGGCTTTGCACTTGCTGGTGTCGTGCTGTCCCGGGACAGCCTGGGAGTCCCCGATGGCCTCCTTTGGAGGCTTCACCAAAAAGATAGTGGGTATCGACTTTTCAAAGAAATACGAGGCTCGAATAGGGACATGCTCCTCTTGCGTCCAAAGTGGAACATGG
>JBBPLM010000027.1:7826-19266 GCA_038089795.1 Pulchroboletus neoregius | reverse complement strand
ATGTTAAAACGCGTCTCGAGGGGTGACCCTTGCTTGAAATAAAACTCGGTCGGGAAGGGGTTGCGCAAGGCGCGGTGTATACGCGCTTGGTAGGCATAAAAGGCTTTTTCAAAGGGTGTCGGAGTGCGGGTGAGGAGCGGGGAACGGTTGAGGATGATGGCGGTGTGCAAGTTTGGACGTGCGCTGGACGTCGCCTCCGTCGCAAAGGCGCGTCTGCAAAGTTGGCGAGCGAACATGACCGTACTGACCCAATTATCGTGGGAATATACGAACCTAATGACGGTCAGCTTGGTCAAAGTTATGGTCCGCTTCGACTCGCCATGTCGGTCTCGCTCGTGTACAATGTCTACCTCGACGACAACTCGACAAAGATCAGGTCAAAGCCTGTCCCATGGGAGGTCCGTAGGTCCTTTATTTCCTCTTTATCGCTCACCTGTCGCGCAGGGTTACCAGCGCGCAGAACTCGTCACCTCGGAGGAACTTGCCCTCATCAAAAAGGTAGACAGACAGCCCAAGGCAAAGATAGAGTCCATACTCGTCTCAGACGGCCAGATCTATGCGCTTCTCTATCTCCGCTTGCTCAAGAAGCTTCAGAGAGTGGATACCATGCAGTGTCTCCTCGTCTTGATCGCTGACGCGCTCTTGGGTTTGTTGCACGTACTACGTGTCTGGATTGCAGCGAATTTATGAGGTGAATGTATAGATCATGATGAACGGATACCCCTCTTCACGAGGGCTGCCCAGTCGGATCCCGACCTGCCCTACTTGCCGCTCCTCAGGTACTCTTTCATTTTCCTTTTCGTTTTTGATGGGATGGTCTTTCATGTGCCATCCAGGACTCTAGAAACCCAAGACGAATTCGTGCAGCTCAAGTCTGCTCAGATCCTCACTATACTTCTTGGCTCCGAGTCCACGCCGCTTCAACACCAGCATCTGCAACCTTTCTTGAGGGTCCTTGCATCCCTCGTCCAGGGCCAATCGCCAAACAAGCGCGACGTTGCAGTGCAATGCCTCGAGGCCTTGTTGGCCCGTCCAGATTGCCGCAGAGCAGTCTGGGCTATTCCAGGCATCATTGCCGGGTATGTCGTCATTGTGTGTCATCTATCAACGTCTCATCTCCTACAGGTTGGTCGACATCCTTCGTCACAAACCAACCCCCCAGATGAGCTACCAAGTCATATTCTGCTTGTGGCTCTTGACGTTTGAACAAAACGTTGCTTCGCAGATTAACGAGTGGGTTGACTCCGCTTGATCCGTCCTGATGATGACCGAGCATTGCCCACAGGAAATTTGACATTATACCCCTACTGATCTCGGTCGCTCAGGTGGCCGCCAAAGAGAAGGTCATTCGCGTGATCGTCGCCACATTTCGGGCATGTGTCCTATTCATTTCACTTGCGTTGGTCGCTCATGTTCCTTCGCCGCTAGAATCTGATCGCGAAAGCTCCTTCTGCCAATTTACCAGCTATGCTGGTCGCGCAGTTACTCCCCTTCTCCAAGAACCTTTCTGCCCGTAAATTTTCCGACGAGGACATCCTCGAGGATGTTCAGTTTGTCCGAGACGAGCTGGAACGCAACTTTGAGAGTTTGACGTAAGTGGTGTGGTGCAGCGCAATCGTTTGACTTGCTGACACCGACTCGAGGACCTATGACGAGTATATCTCTGAATTGGCATCCGGTCACTTGTCCTGGACACCTGTGCACGAGTCGGACGATTTTTGGCGGGAAAATGCGTCCAAACTGAACGAGAGAGACTACGAACAGCTCAAGTTGGTGTTATTTCACATGTCAATGGACGATTGGGCATTCAACTAGTTTCTCTCTAGGATCCTTATCCGCCTATTGGGCACTGAGGATCCCGTCATACTCGCTGTCGCAGTGCACGACCTCGGACAGTATGTCAAACACTACGAACGAGGGAAGAGGTAAGTCACCCCCCTCAGGTCAGCCTCACCAGATCAACCCCGCATTTCTAGAGTTATCACAGACCTGGGTGCCAAAGCACGAGCGATGGAGCTCATGACACACCCGAACCCTGACGTGCGCTACCACGCACTCGTCTCCGTCCAACAGCTCGTTAGTCACCCATGGATTGCTGTCTGACAAATGGACCCAACATTTCTTCGAGTCATTGCAGAATCAAAGCGACGGGTAACGTACAACAAAGCGTTTTGTAGAATAGATGACTATAATTCCGCATGTCACGGCCGGATCCATACCTCCGCGATGACATCCAGTTCCCTCAATGTACGTGGTTCCTTGGCACCAGCATATGTGCCTGATTCTATATC
The DNA here is from genome assembly GCA_038089795.1 of Pulchroboletus neoregius. Taxonomy (NCBI): domain Eukaryota; kingdom Fungi; phylum Basidiomycota; class Agaricomycetes; order Boletales; family Boletaceae; genus Pulchroboletus; species Pulchroboletus neoregius. The sequence continues at coordinate 16,975 of JBBPLM010000027.1, read as the reverse complement.
TGCGTCCGAGAGATGATCACCGATGAGGATAAGTCGAAGTCCACCTGCGCAGACGAAGCCGGTGCAAAGTGGTAGGAAGGTGAGTTCGAACTCTTGGCTTGATTCGACGCGATGCGGGTCGCCTGTTGGGACGTCTCCGTCGGGTTGTATGAGATCGACGGGGTCCAATGGGATGGCGGATGGCCCGAGGAACGAGCACCCACGGAGCTTTTCGTTCCTCGTTTCGTCTAGTTTTTCGAAATAGGGTGGGGGCAGCAATAATAGTGGGTCACTTGCAGTAGCGACCAGTATCTGAGGCGACGACACGAGCGTTTCGCCCGCTACGGTTTGCGTCGAAGTCGTCAGGGCGGACATATACGATGAAAACCGGGAGGGTGCCGGACTGCCCGCCACTGGTGTCTCTGACGCGTTCTGAGCGGAGACCCGCCGAGGGATGAGATGTTGCACAACAAAGCGAACCCGCCGACGTCGACCTCGCGGGATCGTGGCACCGACGCTCAACCTGAGCCCGAGCGTCAAGGGTTTCCCCACCCGGACAGTGTCTCCAGCGCGTCGCACGACGACGAGGTCGACGTCCAGATCCGGTATCGGTTCTGGGATGGTGAGCGGTTGTGGTTGTGTACCCGGGGCTGAGACCGGGGTGGCGGGGGAGAGAGGGCGCGAGATGGGGACTGGTGTTCCGGGTTGGGGTCGGGGTCGAAAGGGGGAGCCAGGTCTAAACGTGCCTGGGGGAGGTGAGCTGGGTCGGGATGCTGGAAGCTGGGGAGAACGAGGTCGTGATGGGCTGGAGGGGGTAACTTGGGGTGTGCGTTGGAGGTAGGGCGGGATAGCGCTGGGGGGCTGTGATGGTATCGGCGGGGGTGGCTGTTGAGGACCTGGAATCCTGCGCGAGAGCATCTGTAGGTGCACGCATAAGTATGCATGTGAAGACGGCGAGAAGCGACTCGTACAGAAGTTAACAAACGTCCTGGTTCACCGAATTTGGAGCGCCATGAAATATCGAGTCGGCCGAGGGGGATCACGGCTCCGGGCGGGTGCGTTATCGGAAAGGTCGCTACGCTGGTGGGTGAGAGGATGTAGATGTACTGTCGAGTTGCCTGGGACTGCATGAGCGCCATCGAGCCGGAAAACAAGTGTTGCGAGGCCTGCGTGCCGACGTCGTCCGAAGGGTTGGGAACAGGGAGGCGGTTCGCGTCCAACGCGTGCCAGCCCTCTGCACATTCGAATTCCATCCGGTCGAACCACATGGTTTCCTGTGTCATGTTTTGGATGTGGACCTCGAGGAATACTTTTTCGCGTTCAAGAGGGTGGAGGAGGGCAGAGGGGGATTTCGGGGCGTGGACTTTGGTCTTGACGGACAGGGGATTGGTGACCTGTCCCATCGGTCATGAGATCCCGAGTACGCAATACCCCAAAAACAAGGAGGGTCGGTACGAAAACGCACCGAAAACTTGTAAAATTTCCGAAAGCTCTGCAGGCTCGGGTCGTCCGAGCCCTCCACCGGTCCCGGTGCATAATGATACCCAGGCGGAAGCTGATATGTGACCGTACATGCCAACACGTGTTGACCGAGCTCCTTCACCTCGTGGTGTACGACGTGCTCGAGCCCGTCCCCCGCCGCGAGCGTCCATCCCGGTCCGCCGAGCTCAGACAGGAGCGAGCTGGAGTTCGCGGTTTGCATCTCGAGGCGGACATGGACGCCTTGGACCGCTGCGTGCGTTTCATTGTTGACGGAGAAGCAGCAGGAGAACGTCTCGCCGAGCTGGATCGCACCGAATGCGGTGGGGAGCGTGAGGAATTCGGAGACGTGTGTGAGGTCGCGTAGTGTCTTGGGGTGACCGGGGAGCGGGGTCGTTCCTTGGAGAGATAGGATCGATGCGGTGGAATGTGCGGAGAAGGAGAAGGAACTGGAGTAGAAGGAGGAGGAACCGGAGTAGAAAGGCTCCCAAGCAGTCGCGAGTCCGGGTCGCTATGAGCAATATGAATGCTCATCATTCGTCGTGAGTATGAGGAGAGGGCAGCGACTACGCACAGATGCCCTCATCACCTTCAACGATAGAAGATGTCCTTGTCCTTCAGCACTCGCCATGATGAATCTGTTGGAATTTGTGACAAGGTAGGTGTCTTCCTACTAGATTATCAGTGATCGAACACTGCGAGGCGTTGTTTGTCTTTATTATATTTCGGGGCCTGACGTCCGAGTTCGGTACGATAGAACAAAAACAGAGTAGTGTGTGATACGTGATAACTCAATGCGGTGTGTGAACAGTAATCCCTTGACTTGTATCAAGTCCCCTTCGCCAATGTCCTCTTCAAGTCCACGTTCTGTTTCTCCAATGTCTGGATCCTCACCTGTGCCTCGTACATCTTCTTCAACAAGTATCTCCGTCTCTCCGTCGATGCCCGCCCGCTCCTCCACAGCGACTGGAAAAATCCCTCGGGACCGGTGATTTCTTGTAGCGTGGCGAGCTCGGCTTCGCAAGCTTTGATTGTGCTATCCGAGCTAGCAATTAGTCTATCATTTACCGCCATGTCTTGCGTTGCTCGGAAGACAGGATCTACGGTCGAGTTAGCAATGTGGTTATAATGGAAACGAGTGGAGGCACCCACCGTCTACAAGTCTTTCAAAGACGTATTTAAACACGGGTTTTCCCGGGCGTATGGTAGAAGGTCGACCTGGTCATGTTCCGTCAGAAGACTATGTCACGTGGTCTAAATGAACGCGGTTCACCGTTTGACGTTCCGATAGAGATCAACTCCGCGTGCTCCATAGAGCGCAGAGCGAGTTCATCTCCCTTGAACGGGAAGTTTGCCAATACGTCGTAATAGGGAAGCTACATGTTCAAATTGTTGGTGGACCTTGTAGAAGATTTGGCAAGCACGGAATAATGAAGGAGACTCACTTCTGCTTTCCCCCCGAGCTGCTTGAGCACGGTCCAGGCCTGTTCGCGTGTCCATGACAGAGATTTGGCATCTTCGATGTCCTCTCCAAAGGCGTTCTTGCGGAGCTCACTGATGCTGCGGGAGATGATATCTTCGACGGCATCCTCGATGGCTTGGCCGCTCCGGACTTTGTGGATTAACTGGGTCATGGTTAACACAACCTTTAAATGAAAAGGATGCGCATACTGACGATCTCAAGATCGCTCGCGCGTCCACCGAGGCATTCGATGCTGACTATCTCTGGTGCGGTCAGCTCAGCAGTCATCCCTGCGTCACGTAGACGTTGTTTCACGAACGCCAGGGAACTGCCAGTGTCTGCGTCGTACAGGGGGATAGAATTCAGAGGCTTTGATGGGAGAGCTAATAATAAGAACGGTGAGTGAGCCGTTGAATCACTGGTGATATACGCGTTCATACCAAGTGCGATTAGCTTCGCGTTCTCTCTGTTGTCGCTGACAACGACAACATGCGCGATCTGAAATATGTCGGTGAGGCACGAGGAAATATCACAATTGAAACCGTCCCCTACCTTGTTCTCAACCAGGGTTGCCACCCACTGGCTAAGCACTTTCTGTAGTTCTTCCCTGTAAACGCCACTGCGCGCACCGTAGTTCTTGATGACTACAACGGGAAGCGCCGCAATAGCCTCAACCTCCTCTACAGTGCTCTCCTTCCTTATGAGCTCGTTTTCCGCTTCTTTCTCCTTCTTGACTTCCTCCATCGCAAAAGTTCCGCCTTTCCCATTCACCCCGATATCACTGTCCTCTACGCCGAAAAATTCATCACCAACGCCAAGCTCGGACATGATACCATTGCCGGCAACGCAATCTAGCCTGCCATCGTGCCAGGTGCCCTGGCGAACACGCTCTGTTCGGCGTGCTTCCTCGATCTTGCGTGCTTCCGCGTCGAGTTGAGCTTTGAATTCTTGCTTGGTAGCTTTGCGAAGTGATCGATTCACGTTTATGAGAGCTGATTCGACTACTTCAAGGATCTGCTTCAGCTGGTCCGGGAGGGTGTTGCTAAAACCAGCTTCACATGTAGATACAGTGAATAAAGGGGTGATTGTGGGGAGAAGAGACACAGCTGACCTTTTTGACCAATGACGCCCATGCTCGCGATGTCGATGATGTTGGTAAGAGAATTGAGGAAGGTGAAGATGGGTCTGTAACCTGTTTGATGCGCTAGAGTAGCTGCGAGTCTGGTATCAGAGGTGGCCTTGTTGAGCTCCGCACAATCGATGACTAAAACTTTCCTGTGGATCATGCGTCTCAAATGCCTGAAAACAAAAGAGAAGCACCACTGACCGGTCGCTGTTTTCCAATAGGGCAGAAACCATCTTTGACTTCCCGCTACCCTGGGGACCGTGAACGAATGCGACGGTTACTGCGAAATTTATACTACAACTGTGTGATGTTTCGACAAGCGAACGAACGCACGTGGAGGGTCAGTAAGATAGCTTCTCAAAGCGTTTTCTGCTTCTCTGCGTTCCTTCCATCCACTTAGATCCGCCACAGGGGTATCTTCAGGTGTGGATAAGAGGGATAATCGATCAAGGGCGTGAGCTTGCAACCATTTGAACAGTCCATATTCTTGTGAAGGTTCAGCATTCCCGAGTGCCGATCAGCAAGGAGTTGGCAAACCTCTGTAATCAAACCAATTTAACATCTTTCCTTCAATGGAGAATGCTCGGATAGGATCAAAAACCTGCGTACGACAGGTTAATGCGTGAGCAAAATATGCATTCGGTGCTTACAGTGTATGTCAATGTGCCCAACAAGAAGAACAGAATGGGAAGTACTATTTTTGGATGATTAGTGAGCCAATTGCGGATTGCGTGAGCCTGGATGGGTCGCTCGTATAGTATCTGCAAGCGCGTGGGTTGCGTGCTGTTCGGGAATTGATAGCCATGGATGGCATTTCGCGCAATAGCGGCTGAGCGAACGCGTGCGAAGGAAACATCCGCGGAACGAAGAGTTCCAGCAAGGGCGGGTTTTGGAGGAGTTAAATCATGTATGCGGCCATATGGCTGTAAGTCAAGTGAGAATGGTCCCTCTGGAAGCAGTAATTAAACAACTTGCGCGAAAAAGTTCGTAGAGGATTTCCTCTGGGACATCAGGTCCCTCGAACGCAACCCTTACAAGAGGAGAGGGGAACCTGTTCATGTCCTGACGATACGTTATGAATGCACTTTACTGTGTGGCGTAAGAACGGACCTCCAACCATGGTTGACCCTTGACAAGCCAGACATTGCCCCAGTCGAGCCCAGCCCAGGAGGGCATGGCATGCTTGTCGGCTTCCGCTCTCAGTTCGTCTTCAATATCTTTCAGTGCACTCCCTCTGTCCCTAGCATCATACGCAAACTTGACAAAGACACCGCCATCCTTTTGATACGGCTGAAGGGAAAGCACCTTGAACCCGTGTGTCTTGACGACAGAGAGGCGGCACTCTAGTTCCCCTAGCAAGGACTCTTCACGAAATACCCCAATATAATGGCGAACACTGGGGTAGCGATCAGGGACGAAAGAGTGACGCGGTTAGGAGGTGCGTACTCCCAAATGCCCAGTCGGATGGGAAAGACAGAATCTACAAACAGCCAACCTTCCTGAGTACCACGTCACGTCAATGTGGCCACCACTAGCAATAATCGCAGAAACTCACGTTGGCGGGGATGCGGAGCTGTTCTACGGCGCTGTCTGTCAATTTACGGATCCCAGGCCCGTGAGCTCTTCTAGCAACTCCACGTCGCACTGCTGAGCTGGCAACTGTACAAATTGAGGTGACCGCTCTAGACAACATACGGCTGTCTTATTGTCGTCGTCGTCGTCGTCGTCGTCTACGGCCCGGACGGTCTGAGAGACATAATCGTGGGAACATAATTCCTTTTCTGGTTTCCTCCATGCTCAAGGCAAATTGTTTTTACAAGTATGTGAGGCCTCGTTCTCCACCACCACCACCACCACCACCGCCCTGCTCACCGTCCGAGACAGCGATGAGCACTTATACCCAACAAAATCACGCAGCCCCTCTCGCTCGCTCCAACTCGTTCTTTGGTACAATCAAAACCATCGTCACTGCGCCTTTCGCTTGGTTCGCGGGTTCAGAGGATGAGTTCGAGGATACCAAAGGAAAGCGGAGAAGACTCCCGGTTTTATCCGAGGATGCACATATGGAGGATGGGAGTCTTCCAAGCAGGGCCAAGAGGATCAGGGTCAGCTCCCCCGACAGAAACACCCAGCCATACCTCGATCCCCCCAGATCTGCCTTCACCCAACCACGCCGCACGTTAGATCACTCTACGTCTGATGCCGTCCGCAATATAACTAGGTCTCCCCGGAAAACACTACATCTTCCATCGGCTTCGAATCAGTCGCCACGTAGCCGACGTACTCTATCTCCCCTTCCCAGCGGTTCGCACCTGAAACCTCAGGGTGTGATACGGACGATGTCTCTCGATCCGCCTTCCCATTCAAGTCTCTCGTCTCGTATACAGCCAGCTCCTACAATTCAGGATCTCCAATCAGAGACAAAATACGCAAGAGATTCCATGGCTCCCAGTCGGGACGTATCTATGTCCCCACGACATCTCCGGGTTCGCTCGTCGCTCACTCCTCAACCTTCGGGTACTGGCTTTGGTCCTGTCGTCCCACCACGCCGAGAGCGCGGCCCAGACGAACCGCCTCCTCTGACTGCTCTGATGTCGAATCCCATGTTCGTGAAGGCACCGCCTGCCGTTCAGAAGCAGGGTGCTGCGGAACCCCCAAAGCAGTTAACTCTGGGAATTCTAATAGACTCTCAGCGTAGCGTTCGTCCTGCGTTCTTATGGGATCAGGACGAGTCACTGATCGTTTATTCCAGGCACGTGTGCCAGCTCGTCAGAGCTCTATCTTGTTCGGGACGGGATCCATGACTGACGTTTCTGCGCGTACGTTCATTATATGATCGATTCACCCTCATGGCTTGACTTATACCTAATATCTAGCAGGACATCACTGGCCAGTCAACAAAGCCGAAGTAGCTTTACATGAACTGGAAGTTTACAAAACACCATTGCTGCCTACACGATTGAAGGGCGCTACGGCGGTTCCGGATATGTTCCTGCACAAAGAAAGGAAGCATATCACGCTGATGACTGATGACAGACCGGCCAAGCCTCGACTCGGCACAAAGAGTAAAGGGAAGGAGAAGGGAAAGAAGAAGGAAAGAGAGAGGGGAACAATGAATGGGACGAAACCGTATGCGGGAGAAGGTGGAATGAAAAAGTGGCTGGCAAGGCGCAAGATGGAGGAAGAGGAAGCGAAAGAGAAGCAGAGAGCTGAGGCAATGGAAGATGAAAGAGCAGAAGAGGAGAAGAAGCGCAAAGAGGCGGAAGCAGAGAAGAAACGTGAGGAAGAGTTTAAGGTTCCTCCGCCTCCTCCTCCAGCTCCTGTCTTTGAACCAAGAGTGTCTCGTGAAGGGCCTTCGAGCTCTTCATTGCGAGTAGGTCGCACGAGGATTGGCCGAAATCACATAGAGCGCCCAATCTCACGACGAGTCAAGTTTTCCGCAGCATTTGAAGATGAGGACGATGATATGGAAGAGTCTCGCGCAGCAGAGCAGAAAGTGCTTGAAGACGCAGCTAAGAAAGCACCAGTGTTTGAGCTACCTGCGGGTTTTACTTTCGCTAAAGAGGTGGGTTGTAGTATCAATCAATCGGGTGTCTCACTTACATTTCTTAGACAACTATAACGCATGACCTGACCCATGCGAAGGAACCTCCGATTGTTTCGCTTCCATTTTCCCTCACGAAACCTGCACCAGGACCTCCTCCAGCTGAGGCAGTAAAGGCGGCTTCAGTCACGGTCTCTCCGACTCCGGCTCCAGCTCTGCCCACGATATCACTCATACCTCCCACCCCTGAGACTGTTAGAGTTGCTTCAGCGACTCCAACCCTTCCGGCAATAGTAGCATCGGCATCCAATGCTGCACCGACGTCTTCCGGAATACCAAACTTTTTCGCCAAAGCCTCCGTCTTCGCCAGGCCAACGACTGATACAACTCTACCATCTTCATCTCTCACTGTTCCTGCGGTGGAACAATCGAAGCTGGCTGAAGTTTTGGTACCACATGTGCCAAAGGCGGCTGATGCAACTCCATCGCTGTTTGGTGCACCGTCGCAACCTACATCCGTATTTGCCACACGTACGCCTGACTCCGCTGCCACATCTTCCACATTCGGAGCACCTACATTACCGAAAGATAGCGAAAAACCTACGGCAGCTACGGCATCTCTGGCCCCACCTTTCACATTCGGGGCACCCGCGAAACCGGTTGAATCTCTTCCAGCCCCTACTCCCAGTCTGGCATCTGAGCAACCACCGGCAGCAGAGCCCGTGAAGCCTGCTGCCCCGTCAAATGCTACTCCCTTCACATTTGGCGCCGCACCTCCCGCACCATCCCCGGCTCCGGCTGCACCCGCCGCTACGGTTGAAGCACCAAAGAGTGTCCTCATGTTTGGTCAGTCAGCCCCCGCTGCCGCCTCAACATCAACCTCTGCGCCGGTAATAACACCGCCAAGCGCCGATACACCGAGATCCCTATTCGGTACTCCGCCACCTGCAACTCCGTTCTCGTTTGGACAGCGTCCCAGTACTGCTCCGACTGAGGGAAAGTCTGCAATGACGCCATTTCCCTTTGGTACACCCACGGCGGAGAAGAAACTTCCAACAGGTTTCACCTTTGGCTCTCCGGCTACCTCAACGGCGGCGCCTGCTCCAGTTGCATTCAGCTTTGGTGCTACCCCCAATGGAACAACCGCAGCAGATGTCTCCACTAAACCCTTCCCGTTCGGGTCAGCAGCGCCAGTGCGACCCGCCACACCTCCAAAAGTTGTGCAAGAGGTGACGATGGACGAGAGCCCAGTGAGGGACATGGTGCTGAATGGTAGCGACAAAGCACCGGAAAGGCCAACACTTAATTTCTCCTTCAATGCGCCGAGCGGATCTGCGTTGTTTGCTCAGAGCCCGGCTACGACCACGGCTCCCTTTAGTTTTGGTGCCGCAGGTGCGACGGTCAATCCATTTGCCAAAGAGGAGAAGAAACAGACTAAGCCTGCGGTCACGTTTGGTGGATTCGGGCAAGCACCTTCTGCTGGTTTCCCGTTCGGTCAAAAACCTCCAGAGAGTCCAGCGACGACTACACCTTCGCCCGCTCCCTTCCAATTTACACAG
>JBBPLM010000026.1:69173-92532 GCA_038089795.1 Pulchroboletus neoregius | reverse complement strand
GCGTGGAAGCCAATTTGGCTCGAACAACTGTTCCATACAATAGTGAGAGAGAGTGGGAGTAAGATGAGGAGAGTGACGAATAATCTCAAAACCCTGGTTATGAGTGCATACGAGTTCACAATCCCCATAAGTCTCGGATGGGAAAGCCCATCCAGCACCTTCATACACCTGTCTGAGCATTTCATATTGGTAAGACCATGCATTGATCTTATAGCAGGCGTTGGTCTCGCAAGGCTGCACCTGGAAAGGTGTTACCAAGTGGCTCACTGTGCTTGCCTCTTGGAGGCTAAGCAGGGGAAGTGCCTTGGTCTGGAAGGTTAGAGGGACAAGAACAAACTCGTACCCTTCTTCACCTCCCTTTTTGGGTTTGAACACTCGGAATGGGGATTGGGACTGGAGATCCGGAGTTGGAACCGGATCCTTGAATGCTGCGAAGCATAGATTTGTCATTGTGAGCAAGTCTAATTCCTCATTGAGCAGCATGTCTGGCAGCTCCACATATACTAAACTCTTCTCAGACATGACTTTCACAAAAGTGAAGTTGTCCTTCTCGATCGGCATTGGGTTCTCGGGGACTGGAAGGTGGAGGACTGGCATGGTGGTATGAAGGTGGTTGAGGTGAGGAGGGGTAGGGAGGAATGTCTTCTTCATCCGACAAGTATAGTCTCTGAGTGATCTCAGGTGCAGGGGAACAAAGATTGCATAGTCTGCAAAAAGGTTTGTGAAGATGATCCTCCAAAGAATCTTCAGTACCACACCATAGGATTCTAAGAGCATGATGATTGCAGTATTTGCTCCTTTCAAGGGGATGACTGCAGATTGGACAGGGGAGTTTGAAGGAGACACCAGGTGTTACGTGAAGCGTATGCAATGAAGTCTCTTACTAGACAGATTGTGTCTGGCGATGCTCACGAAGAGACCGACGTCAGACGAGCAACCGTTCAGAGATAGACGAGGATGACAAGGGATGAAGCAAGGATGCTTCCAAGGGAGAGACTCAGAGGGGATTTGAAGGAGGTAAGACTTAACATTACGCTTGTATTGCGTAGATCAAGAATAAAGAATACAGGTGGTAACAAAGGACCTTATATACTATGGACAGGAATGCACAGACCAAGGAGTAAAAGCTAGGAAAGGAGAAAGAAAGAAACTAATAGAAGGTTATGGAAATGGGGGACACTGACTGATGTGAGAGAATCGGTGGAGGAGGTGATAAGTCCAATGATAGAAAGGAGAATAACACAAAGGTAGAGATAAGAAAGAGATAAGGAGTATACAAGGGAAAAAGGATATAAATTGTAACACCAGGTAATACAATCCGTGATCCTGGGTCCTGGCGCATGACATATTGTGGCACTGTGATATCAAAAAGACGTCCACATGTCAAGCAGGGCTCATAACCTATTGAGATCCAAAGATCCCAACAGTGCAAGGGCAAGAGGGATAAGTGTCTGGTGGGAGACTCACCAAGACAATAGAGTGATGGTTGATAATTGAAGATAGCAAATGTGCTAGTGAATAGTGTTGAGTGTGAACTCAAGAGTAGAGGTGGCAAGTGATAGAACAGAAGATGTGAAACTGTTATTGAGACAGGCTTAAGGCCTGTCCTTATATACTGAACCATATAAGGTTCAAGAGGAGCTCAAACTCTATGAAGAGATAAGAGCTATAACTGCCATAGGCTAGTTATCTATAGAGGACTAAATATAGTGTCCTATATATGCTATCAACTGTGTGACTCAGAATGAGTCACTGTGAGTCAGATAAGCTAAAAATAGCTATCTCCTATCTATGAGTAATATGAATAGCATCATAAGTCCAGGCTTCATCCTGGGTCTAGAATCATGGTTAGGAATAGAATTTCATAATAGAAACCATGATTCTCAACAATCACCCTCCATCAGCCATGTGGCATATGTGTTGTGGGTACTTCCTCTCACCAATAATCAGCTGCTTTATCTGAATGGCGTGTATTCACCAGTCCATCTAACCACATCAGTATTTATTCCACCAGCCCACTGTGACACTTGTGGTCCACTCCCACCGACTGAGCATCCTTCACAGCAAATATAATGTTGGCCCATCCCCATTGTAACAACCCAACAAACGACCAAGGGCAACATATGCCCAAGGCCGAATGCCAGACTGAAGAAGGATGGAGGGGCATATTCTCGTCCTCTTGCTGCATCCTTATGATGGGGGAAGGCAGAAGAGAACTTGAATGTTCTCCTCTGTCGGCTCTTTGGCCTTAAATACTACATAGGGGTTTGTACATGTAGATATCTAATCTACGATGTACTTCTAAATAAGTATATAGTAAAGAATGGAAGCATAAGGCGGTAATTAGAGAGGCTGTAGCCCATAAGAAAATCATGAGGCGCAGCGGGGATGATCGTGGATGGTATGGAAGAGGGGAAGCATACAGTAATGAATAGATAGGGGAAATGAGAACATAACCTGTATCGCGAGGTAAGATCTGGATCGGGGAGGCTTATGCGATAAAGGGGAAGATCTAGGGAAGATCCTAGATCACGGAAGGAGATGGATCATGTGACAAGTCACGTGACCCGAGAAAGGGGTAAAGTGTAAGTAAGAAGGGATAAGTCCAGACGTGAAGATAAGATAGAGGAAAAAGATAAGGAAAAGGGGAAAAAGTCACGTGAAGGTATGAAACCGTAACACCCATCATACATTGAACCGTCGGCACACCAATCCATCACGGTATACCTACCATTGGCCTTTCCTTTCTTGCTATTCAATGGAGTCAGTACTCTCTGCATTGGCCCATCACTAAGATTGCATTGGCCCCCCCATTTATATCATGAAATGTCAAGCAGGCCAACAGCTATTGTCAGTGAATGATCCATCAGCCCACCCATCATTTTCTGTATGCATATCATCAGCCCTGTTGTATCTTCCATCTTTTTCTACTAATACTCCACCAGCTGATCCCTTTCTAATTGCTTCATTTCAGCTTGGCCCATTTGTATACTATGGTATCTATGTCCATTGGCCGACCTGTGAAGTGGAAAGTCCAAAGTACCTAATTCACCACCAATATTTATTCCATCAGCTGACCCGCCTCCATCACTCATACATCAGCCCCCTCCATCTCCTTCGGTATCCCACCATCACTCAGCCCACGATCAGCTGGCTGCACCATACGGCGAATTGCAACCTCGGCTGGCCGTGAGCTCCGATGTCGGCGACTGAATGGGCTCATCTTTCCACTCCGAAACTTGCATGCCACTGTCAGCCCTGCAGCAAGGTACTTTCCTCGATGTGAGCACAGTCTGTAACATTGTGACTGGCTTGATTCCTGATCGCCAAGATCCACCCCGACGGCGACCATCGACCCGTACTACTTGATATATCGCACCACACACGATATAGACCGCCCTCGAGCTCCTCTCCGATGCCATGGACGCGGAAAATAACCATGACTACACCGAGGCATACGCCAAATACATGGCCGCTCTCGACTATCTCATGGCAGCCCAGCAATGTGTGCACTCCCTTGTCCCTGGCTGACATGACCTGACATTTCTTATCTCTCCGTCTTTGCATTCTCATCCACAGCTGAGACGAACGAAAAGTCAAGGATCCTCTTGAAAACGAAGGCGGACGAATACCTGAACAGAGCAGAAGCAGTTAGGCAGCACGTTGATGTTGACATGCGCCAGCAATCTGATGGGCCGGGCATGGAAGTGGGCAACCTTACAGCGCAATCGGTCATTCTCGATGTCAGTACTATCTATTGTGCGCCCGTACCGGCCACTGCAACAACTGCAACTGCACATATAATGACTCTTGTTCAGGAAGCATTCAAGTGCGCGAAACAGGCGATCGATGCGGACACTTCGCAGAATTATGTAGAGGCGTACAACCAATACATGAAATCCATGGACTACTTCATGTTTGCCCAACGATGTTTGTAATGTTTGCCTCTCCTTTTCTCTTGCAAGATATTCGCTCGTACCCCCGCTCATGACGACCCAGTACAGATGAACTCAATGAACAATCGAAATCGCTGATCCGGTCAGAGGTTGGAGAATACCTTGCGAGAGCGGAGACTGTCAAGAAACACTTGGACTCGCTCAATAAGGATTCAAGGGCGACGAACAATGCTAACCTCACTGGCAGTAAAGGACCTCCCCGTCCACCAGAGGTAGTTTTCCTGCACGTAAGTGATCTTTTACCTCCCAAGTTGATTGCTTGAGTCGTTCGCTTGATTATTTTTTGATGACCTCCCCTCACCACAATCCCCTAGACCGCGATTGAAATCACTGAACGAGCTATACAACAAGATGCCAAAAGGAACTATCGATCTGCTTATGAGCTTTACAACGGTGCACTTGACTATTTCATGCTTGCGCAGAAATGTGCGTCTCTAACGCTCATCGTGTGCTCCTTTTTAACCCACTATTTCGCAGATGAGAGAAACGAGCAAACCAGAATTGCCATTCGAGCGAATGTGGAAGAGTACCTCGCGCGTGCGGAGGCGCTCAAGAAGTGCATCTGAAGGACCTTGCTGGTACTCAATTGTTTGCAACTGCTATTTAGTTCGCTGTTGAATATTTCAGGTTTCATGCACAAAGCTCTGGTCCTCGCACCTGCGTCACGGTTTGCCGTAAATACTTGACGATAAACTGAGGTATGTACGCACAGTCATCAAAGACACCGATGGTCTCGCGTCGTTGAGACGGTATGCTGGGGAACGCCATGGGAGGGAACCCGTCTGCAGTCATTTCGCGTGACGGGTCTGACGGCCTACATTGGGAAAAAGTCTTGGTTAACATTCTAATGAACCGGTCCACAAGACGCTGCCCTTCATGGCTGCAGTGTTTGAAGCTGTCAGTGTGGCGGACCTGGGACAATGCGTGAGACAGACGGCCCGGGAGACGGGGCGTGCCACCGTCTAAACTGCATCTCAGCCTCGAGGAGTTGCGCTTTGAATGGTAGTCTAGATGATTGTCGAGCGGCACCTCTTGTTGGGAAAGCTACTACAGTGAGAGCGGTCAAGAATAAACTCGAGACTTAGCAAAACGGTTGTGATCATTCTGAGGCTCAATGCCTTGAAAGTTGAGACTCCCCCGATCCATTTTGAAAGTAACCAACCTGGAACAACTACTAGGATACTTCGACGTCAAAAGTCGGTCATCAGTGTACGGCGGGGGAAGCTGATGGATGGTCGTCCCTGGGCAGTAGTGCTGCGAAGGTTGCTTCTACGCAACCGTGACGTTCGTCGGTGTGTTGTCAGAACGACTGTCCCCTGATCTTATAGTATCACTGGCGGGTCTCGTTAGTTTTGAGAGACTTCTGATGTACTGTCAGCAGGTCGTTCGAACAACGGAACCCCCGTTACACGCGTTTCTTCACGCATCGTCACTTCACGTGTCACTCGGTCCGCCAAGTCGGATGCTTTACCTGTTGCACACGGCGAATGGAACAAAGGTACATGGTTTCGTTTCTGACATTCCTCTGACCTAGTATTTCGATGGACTCCACGGGAACATTTATTTTCCTCGACCCCTTAGGGTTTCCCTCAATTTCTACCATGACCATATCACTCAAAAGCTTCTATCCTCTCCCATACATTGTTCCTCGACGTCCGATTTCAGCGGGATTGGTTGACAAGCCTGCCGATTCGTGGAAAAGATCGAGGGATGCATCTCTCATATCATGATCTCTGGGAACGATGTCCTGCTTCACTGATGGACAAATAGCAGGACACACACCTGCTTATGTGTCGCAATCGAACCCCATCCAGAAGAAGTTCACTTGGTCGGCGGCGTTCTCACCATATCAAGGCGGATCCTTACGGTAGTGTCCCATCGTGGTGGACTGGGTATCCTACAGGTGCAGAGGCAGCCTCGGACGTTGGAAACGCGAGTGTCCGCAATAAAGTACACGATCACGCCTGTATCATCATCCCCGAAGGTTCCCGTCCACGTCCACTACGTTGAGGCAGGCCGTATTACCCACTTTTCCGGAACTTCCAGAGAGGACATGTCTAGGCTCGGCGTTGCCCTCCGGGAACCCTGGAACGATGATGTTTTCCGCGTTGTCTATATCCTTGTCCTTCACGTAGCTGGTGGTGCCTGGCTGCCGAGTTCCCTCTGTTGCCCTGGATGCTGCCGGTCTGTACAGAATGGGCCAGCAGAATCTTTTCGATCTCTGCGTCTCGTCTGACACCCCCACTCTCACCGCCCTCATCCGTGCTAGACGGCCCGGTCCACCAAATTCTTTGACCGAAGAGAAACGCTTCGTTGCCATAGGTCAGGCGACAGCCATCGGGGATTGGTACCGAACTGGCCATGTTACATTGGTCAGCGCGTCGATAAACTTACCACATTCGCCCTCATCGACAGTCCAGGATCTTGCATCTCCCGGATCTCTGAAGAACTTAGTATGAACACATGGGTTTACCTTGCCTATTACGGCCTCCCCAATCGGAAGCAACCTTTTGAGCCCGCACTCGCGCTTCGTGATGGCTACTTCACGTTCGAGCGTATCGTCCGGTGTAATCTGCAGAATCCCAGATTTGCGTACCTATCTGCGTGTCATACGACTGTTGGGACGAGGTGATTCATTTAGCGTCTGCAATGCAATTCCCTGGGTTTCGCGCTGCCGTTGGGACGATATGGGTGGTGGACGATGGTGAGACGATCAAGATCACCTCGTCGTTTTACGACAACATGATAGGCGTGTCTGGAAGAAGCAAAGGAGAACATGGAGGCCTGGCCTTTTCACACCGCAGACGTTGATCGGATATTGACAGCGGAGGAGAGACAGCCTCAAGGGACGACCAGGGCAAATTGCCGAGGAAAAGGAAGGTGGACTCGGAAGTCGATCAAAAGGAAAGACAGCCTAGATTGAAGAAGGTTGAATATGTAGCGATTCGGCGACCCCTCGTGGCAGACGGTTAAAGTTGAGAATTGAGGCGACTCCGAGGTCAACGATTGCTACGGTGTGACTATTGTTCATGGACTCCATTCCTTGTTTTTGTGCTACGACTTATGACTTGGTGACCTAGTCGCTCGAAGCTTACAATATTTGTTTGTACCTGTATTCCCAAGTACTCCGAGTCGCCAGTTCGCCAACAGAAGACAGCTGCTTCACGACTCACGAGCTTGCAACTAACCGTGTCAGATTATCGATAAGCTAGTTGCAAGCATTGATTGACCCATACGTTGATTCATTCACGGTGTGAGACAACCAGCGCGTAGCACGCTTTCTCAGTGACGAACTAACACTACGAATGGCTCACGACCGTAACGCACTGGTATGTTCTCAAGAACTGCCTATACTCCTAATTCTCACCCGTTCTCGATGGCATCACTAGTGGCTCACTGGACAAGATGAGTCGGTAGAAGTTAACCAACGTGCATTGATCGACAAGGTGCTTGCGCGTTACTCTGGCGAGTTCACTGGTGAGGTATCCTGGCAGCGTTCCGCAGTGGTTCATTCTCAAGTCTTGTCGACCTCAGTATTCCGGGAACTCCTCCAGAACTCGGACGATGCTCGCTCCTCCGCAGTCGAGATCCGTTTCGAGACTGCTGCATACCTACGCCGGAAAGACGGCGAGCAAGGAAATGTCGATGTACCGTCCTTCCCTAATCTCAAGTCTGCCCACGTACGATTACTCAGTGTTATCATACCGTCTTACAATCTTTTGTTGACTTCTCTCTCCTATAGGTTGCCCAATGGACGTTTAGAAACAATGGAATCCCTTTTAGAAACGAGGATTGGACACGACTACGAAAGATCGGTGGGTAATCTACTCTTTTATTCGGAATACTCGTTCTCTAATGCGTCTGGCGGTACTATAGCCGAGGGAAACCCTGACGAGGAGAAAATTGGCGCGTTTGGTGTCGGTGAGCGAAATCATTTCTTCCATAAATGTCAGGGGACAAACGCGCGATTAGGATTTTACAGCTTATTTTCGGTGACGGAAAATCCGTTTGTATCGTCTGGAGGTATAATGTTTCGTCTCTTCGCGTTTGCTGTTACACGATTCAAACTTGGTCTCAGGGCATGGAATGCAATTCTATTGGAAGGATAACAAGGATCAGGTATCATTCTTTTCCAGCACACCGATCATTCCCCTTATTGCATCATCTATAAGTTGAACGTCCGTCGTGGTGATCTCCCTTCAAAAGGAACTGCAGATTTGTGGACAGCGTTTGAAATGACCTTGCGAGAGGCTGCTCCTATCCCTCCCGCGTTTGACTTTATGCGATTCCTTGCATCCTCAATCACGTTTATGGTTCACCTGAATGATGTCAGCGTGTATTTCGACGAGCATCGCATTGGCCACGTTAAGAAGTCTCCTGGGGTGGCTAAAGCTGTTGACCTTCCCAAAGGACTGAAACGATTCAGCCAGTCGAATATCATGAATGTCAAAGGTGTACAATCTCATCGTGAGTCTTCTCCAGGCCTTCTGTATGCGTATTAATCATATATTACCTAGCCATCAGGATCAAGGCAGAAGTCATGCATGCTGTATATGCTGTTGGGACTGAGAAGCGTCCATTGCTAGAGGTCTTGGAGCCTCGCAAGCCCAAGGGCGGCTTTTTTTCTTCCCTTGTTTCTGCCTTCACAAGTCAATCGACGCCTCAATCCGAGACCCCAGCGTTGCCACCACAACCTCCCAGAGATCCGACAGAGTTACACGAGACGAGCGTGACTCTCACTGTTTTCACCGCAGAGGTGGTCGTCAAGGTGGACAAGAAACTCTCTGCAGAACTCCTCCGGTCTACAAAGAAGAATCCCCCAGCATGGCTCAAATATGATTTGATCTATGTGAGTGTTTTGGTGTGCTCGGGCTCTCGTTAAGGCTTATCATGTTTTATACAAAGACCGGGAAGGATGAGTATGATCAGAGTCTTGCCGATGATAAGAACCAGCCAGTGGCGTGCGGAAGTATATTCCAGGGTCTGCGTGCGGATTTGAATGGGTTTGTAATACCAAATGGCTACTTTGGTTGTTGACTGATATTGTGTCAGCGTTGGGCATACGCGGATTTTCATTGTCTGCGTCGACGTCTTCTCAACCTCTACTTTTCACTAATTTTTCTGCATAGGGACACGCTACCGGTCAAACAACAGGTATCGGTGGCCACATGGCGTCTCGTTTCATCCCGACTGTCGAGCGTGAATCAATAGATCTGGTGTAGGCGCTCGTTTTGTATTAACATGCGTATGCTTACATGAGCCTTCCCAGTGACAAGAATGTTGCAAGTAAGTAGCTCACTACGAGCTTCTGATACCTGCTTACCCTCCTCTAGTCTGGAACAAAGAATTGATGTATGTCGGAGGTTTCCTGGCTCGTGCGGCATACGATTTGGAGCTGTCCAACATCCAGAATTTGTGGCAAGGCGCGGCAAAATCTAATGGTACACCTGACTTTCGGCCACCACAGGAGTTGGAGGATTGGCTCCTTCAGCGTTTTATTCATGTTCTCAAATTCTTCACTTTTCATCACTCTACGCCCTCACCGGAGGTATCGCGGTTACTGGAAGCTTCGTTTTATGGATGCTCTAATCTACCCTTGAGGCTCCTCTCATCTACTGGTATCCGCGAAGCCCCTGATATTAAGGAATTCGACCCTGTTTTCTCAAAATTCCTTAAGCACCTCCCAGTTTTGCCGCAGTCTGTTATCCAGGAAGGTACTCATACCATCAGAGCCCTGCAAGCTCAAGGCATGCTATCCCCCATCACTTTTATCGATGTCCTACAAGAACTCCGTCAACATCCTCTCAGCGAAGATGAACTTATTGCTTGTCTGAAATGGTGGACCGGCCTTAAGCAAGACAGTCCTGGCATCAATATGGCTCAGATCCGTGTACAATTGTTGAATGCAGCGGTTCTCAGCAGTACAGATGGAAGGGTGCTTCCTCTGTCATCAGTACAATATTTCATCAATACCAAGACGCTTGGTACCCATATCCCATTGGACGGACCCCTTCCCGCGTCTCTCATGCCCTGGAATATCACAAAGCATTTTACCCCTCCCGAATTGACGAGTTTCAACTGGTGCGAGTTTACTATCATCGACTGGTTACAGCACATCTCGCAACCCGATGTCATGTCGGCGAATCCGGATCACGACTTCACAAAGTCGATTGACTGGGCGGTGCGTGTATTAATCATTCTATCTCGCGTGTGGTCTTCGCTGTCGAATGAGATGCATGCCACGGCGAAGAAGGTATTTGCTGGAAAGAAGTGTATCCCAACGTCTCGTGGCCTAACAACCCCGGAGCTCTCGTACTTCCCCAACACCAACATGACGCTGTTTGGCGACCTTCCACTGGTACAGTTTCCTTCGCGCCTTGTTATCAAGGGTCAGATGGAGAAACTGCTTTCGTTTATTGGTATTCGGAGACATGTCGATCTCCAGCTTGTTTTCGACCGGTAAGTCGACATGGCATTTATGGATCCCGTGTCTGAGATCGTGTATGTAGGATGGTAAAGACGGGTGATTGGAGCATATCCGACCTCGTGGGCTATCTTGTCCAGGTGCGGGATACGTTGACCACGGAGGAACTCGCCAGACTGGCATCGACGGCGGCGTTCCCCAAAGAAGGTCCCCCGCTGGCTCCGGGAAAGAAGAATCCTCGGCATTGCGCCCGAGAGCTCTACGAGCCAGCAGACGTCTTCCGGCAAATACAGCTTCCCATACTTGACTGGGGCCAAAAGTCTAAGTGGCGGAGTAACTCGGAAGAAGGTTGGCCCTTGGTCTTCTTTACTACCATCGGAAGGCGACTGACCTGATGGCTTGTCAGCCAAGCTACTGTATCGACTGGGGTTGCGCCGTCTCCCACCTTTGGAGATTATGGTTACGCTATGTGCTTCTTCGGACGTTGCTGTTCGAACCATTGCTTTCAAGTATCTATGTGATAACATTCCTTTGAAATACCCGGATTATAATCCAGACAAATTTGGGCACATTGCATTTATTCCTTCAGAGGACGAAGATGGTGCTCATCTGGGAAAACTAGGAGAGGTACGTCCCCCTCATGGTAACATTTTGTCTTTATTGACATGGTTACTTTCGCCGATGTAGGTGTTCTCTGGGACACAGTGGAAAGTCCTCGGGTTCTCAGTCGTCCAAGACAGTTGTCGAGAAGCTGCAGTTAGTAAGCTTGGCATACAGCCTCACCCCCCTACATCGATGCTCCTCTCCCTGCTGGAGAAGACGCCACCACCGAACGAAGCGACCGCGCGGCAGTGGTTTGAGACGTTGTCTGAGCGCATATCGAGTATACCTCCCCTTTTCTCTTTGCTTCAGTTCTCTCATGAGATGTCATAGATTTCACTCAGCCTCAGTTAATTATACTCTCACAGCTTCCGATCGTCCCCACCAAGGGTTCAGGCGCTCAACTATTGCGATGGCTCACGCCTACTCAGTGTTACCTGGGTGATGGTACCAAAGGCGAATTCCACTCCAAGTTGTTCGTCTTTGTCGATTTCGGGCCTGTCGCTAACAGGTTTTTGAGCGCGTGTGGTTCAAAGAATGAGCCTTCCATCGACGAGGTTGCGGAAATTTTGATTTCCGATCCCAGAAAGTTTTACGAACTTTCTGGAGGGTACGAAAAGTACGTGTGCTCGTTCTCGTTCCTGTCGGTTGTTTGCCTACTTGGTCAGTTTCTTGGCAGAGTTGCGCAATCTGGCTGTCAACAGCCATGCTATCAGCACTGGTACGATAAACAAGATGAAGATATCGCCCATCTTGCTTGGCATGCGCCGCCAGAAAGCTTCGAAAATATTCTTGGACAAGATGTCACCGGCGGAATGGGATGAAGAAGGGTGGGAAGATTTGCACGATCTGCGGAAGCCCGGTGAGATTGTCATCGCTGACGACACGAATGCGTACCAGCTTTTCGGTGACTCTATCTTTGCCGCACCGCAAGAGGACATTTTGGAGAGTGCGCAACCGTATCATTTAGTTCGACAGGGGGACATGGCTAACTAGGGGTAACAGGCTTTTACGCTTCACTTGGTTCACGGCGCTTGAGCACTGTCGTTAAAGAAGAGTACAAAGTCTCGAACGAGGTATCGGATACAAAGACTGCCTCCGACGTTCGGGCTCTCGTACTCGAGCGACTACCCTTGTTCCTCCACGAGCATACTCATGCCCGCACAAAGGTTTCGCTTTCGTGGCTTTCCGGCACGCATAACTTTAGAGTCAAGGTGTTTTCAAAGTTGGTCGTTTCCAAAACGCTGGATATCGGGAATGGAAAGACGACGCGGACGCTGGACGCATCGGCCGCTGCGAAGCGTGTCGGCATGGGTCCGATTGAGCTATGGCTTTCCTATAGCGGACAGGTGGACATGTATGAGTAAGTTTCTGCGCTCCCTTCTTGGTCATTTTTACTTTGGTACTCATGGTCGTATGATCAGAGTCGCGACGTCTCTGTGTCGGTTGGTATTTGAGAAGGCCAAGGTCAACGATGCCCTCCTGTTTATGACGATTCTTTCTACCGATCTGAAAGCGTTGAAACGAAGAGGCTATAACGGTCAATACGGTGTACATACCTGTCCCCGAGTTGCCCGACTGACGCCTACGTTTCATAGTGGACAAGATCCTCAGGCAACAACAACAAGATAAGAAATTGGCGGAAGAAGCGAGACGAAGCCGTTATATCGGATCGGAGCCATCTGACCCTTCGACGACGACCCTTGTTCCCCAGCCGGTGGCACCACAACCTGTGAGGGCGAATCATCCTAATTCTATTGCGACCCGCGCCAAGTCACCTACACGGCGCCCTGGATTGCCCGGAGGCTGGGAGCCCGCACCTGGTTCGTCTCCGCCACCCGTCATCCCACCTCCGGCTGCGACGCCCAGCGTACCAGAACAGCCTTTGAACGACTCGGCAACCACACGTCCACCTATTTCCCCTTCCACTCCCGAGCCTAGTAATAATGCCTACCCCATCGGGAATGCGCTGCAACATTTGAGACGGAAACTTGTTTCACACATGCCATCGTCCTCGGAGCTCGTCAGATCCAGTCCGTCTCCCCAGGCTTCACAGTACGCCCGATTTACGTTCGTAGCGAATGTCCACATTAATCTCTTTTTATGACAGGAATAGGCGCCATGTGACGCCTCAGAGTAACATTCGTGGGTGACGTGTACGCGTCGACATGGATTCTGATTTGACGTGTATTGTTCAGGGGCCAACGTTGATATGGCGATCAAAGCTTGCAAGCCTGAAGAAGGGACGTTGCTCCACAACCGCAAGAGGATGGAGATCGTCAAGGAGTCTTTGAACGAGGGCTACTGCGATACGTCTGGTCAGATTGGTAATCTAGAGTTCCTTGGTAGGTTTGGGAGGTTGGTCCATCCAAGCCCGTGACTGAACAAATCTGGCCCAGGGAAAATGGGAGACGTGAGGGTCTTTGTTACCAAAGGTGAGAAGAGAGAGTGGAGCATTGACATGGGGTTACTGAAAGCGATGTGCATTAGATGTGCCCGACACCGACACGTTCATGGGGCGGATGCGCGACCCGCTCGCTCGTTTCATACACGTCGTGACGCCTCTCGCTCAGATATATAACCTTCCGATGACGTCGTTGCATATCTTTTATGACATGGCTGGAGGACTCATCGCGTTCAACCGGAACGGAAGTATTTTTCTCAATCTGCGTTATTTCGAGGCATGGCGTGAGTTGGCTGTCCTTTTACTTGGTGATGACGAGTGATGATGCTTGAATTGACAGACGACGACGAGGTCAACAATGGTCAACAACAACAAGCTCAAATATCCTGGTCTGTCGTTTTGTTTCTCTCTGTGAATGGGGCTGATGGGTCTTTTAGGTTCTTTACGTTCGCACACGAGATCGCACACAATTTAATCGAGCCGCATAATTCGGAGCACGAGTTTTATTTTTCGGCCATCTGTGAGGCGCACATGTTAGCGTTGTCGCGGCTCGTTGGATGAAAAGTGGCGAGATACGTTGCACACTTTTGTTTTTATCGACGTTTGCGGGGACCACTTGCTACATTTTGTTGTTCGTAATGAAGGATGGACGTTGTGTTGCAATAAGACTAGGTCCAAACTATATCAGCAGGTGGTATTCTTTTGAGGGCGAACACTGCTATTAATCTCCTCGAGTGAGGAAAGTGTGGACCCGCTTATACTACGAATCCGCTGAACGCAGAGCGACGATGGCACATACCAGTGAGGGCTCAAGTAAGTCACTTGTTTTGCAATTATGGGATGGAAGTACTGCCAGTCCAGTGGTATGCTTCTTTCTTTGGTTGACTTTCCGCTATGGTCAGCTCATTTGACCCTCTGGACTGGATCATATCCATATTAGATTGGGATCTGCCACTTGCCGGCCACTTGATTGACGAGCGCGACCGTGGTGTCCTTCAAGTCGCGACATTCGATTCTCTTTTGAAGATTGCCTGGGGTAAAGCTCGACCAAGTTCGATCAACCGGAAAGGCCATGCCAACGCCTAACATGCAAGAGAATCTTTATTCTTTCTTCATCATTCCCTCGCACCTTGTGGTCGAGTCTGAGTTGGGACGGCGCGACGGAAGTGTATTCCCCTTCCACAATCAGACGTGATCAAGGTATAAAAAGGGCCAAGTAGCCCTGCTTCCGGTCAAGCCAGCAATCTTCACCTCCTACCATGTTCTTCCGTCCATCATTCGTTACACTCATCCTTGCCCTGGTTGCCCTCGGAACGCCGATCAAGCGTGACTCAGCCAACGTTGAGTCGGACATCTCAGGCCTGACTACAAAGTCACAGTCGCTCGACAAGTCCATCAAAGCGTTCCCAAACAGCGGCGGCACGGCCGAGGAAGCATGGGTAAGCGTCGTGGCTCCTTTCCCTTCTTGTAGCTACCATCAGAAACCGTGATCCTGCCATTTGGCAGAACATCCATGCGGCTACTTTGGATATTGCCAAGTCCGTCAAGAACGCGACAAATGATGTCAACGTGAGTGCCTGCTAGCTACCCGCTCGCTGCTGACGTTCTTGCTCACGAGCACTCCCGCTTCCATCTCTCCTCTCTGATCGCGATAGGCTAGCCCCAAGTTCACTGATGAGGAAGGCGGCTCCATCGTCAAACTTGTGGATGAATTCGCGCTTGTTGTTAAGACGACCTGCGATGACCTTGTAACGAAGAAAGAAGCCGTCACCGCCGTTGGTGTTGAAGGGATCGCCGTAAAGGACCTCAAGACGCTCAAGACCAATGCTGACGCGTTTGGAAAGGCACTTTTGGCCAGACTTCCGGTATGTCCACGTCAAATGCGCTGCCTATACCATATATCGGTTTCCTTTTTTTTGTTTCTCTCATCTGACGTGATTATATGCACAGGCGGATGCGCAGAGTGATGCTCAGAAGCCGCTCAACACGGTCGATACCGCGCTCACTTATGCGACGAACGCGTTTGGTGGGACTAAGTAATTTTTTGGGGGGATGTGGTCGAGCACGGAAGACTGCCATCATCACGTCTCGTTCCAGATGTAAAGTTGACCCATAGTGTAGTTTGCTTTACGGTGCGCTAACGCGCGGATTGCTGTGCGAATGAGAAATGCATTCTTGGGACTATGGACTCGTCGTTGATCAGGCCCTTTACGCCCCTGGGCGTTGCTCGCATCATGATCAGGTCAGTGGATATTCTGGTGTAACGTATCATTTCACTGTCCAGAGTATATCACTGGATTCAAGGGTTCAACGTCAACAGTGGCATTAATCACGCTTACCCGAAAAGTGAATCACGCTGACGGGACCAACCCCGTCGGCTTTAGATCCCTCACGTTCTCTGGAATGGCCGGATTAACAATGGAAGCTGTGCCTTGTTCGTAGGGTCGCTCCGAAGAACAGGGCGCTGCACGATAGCTGACCTGCTTCCGATCTCGTTGGCAGGTACGGCAAGCGTGAACTCGAAAGTGCGCACGAGGGTGAACAGGATAGCCTTTGTCCTGTTTATTTTGCATAGTTGGTCGCAGTGCTTCGACGAGAAGGACGTGGGGAAAGAAAGCCGTACTCACTCTACAAGAGAGAACCGATAGCCGATACATCCCCTAGGCCCGCCGATAAAGGTGAGCAGATGGCCCCAGACGCCTGGAATATGGAAGGCAGCCTCGGGAATGTGTGTCCATCGTTCTGGACTGAGGTACAGTCAGTCAATGTGAGTTGTTCCAAGTCGTCGTGGCAAGGGTGGCGGCGACGCACATGAATGCGTGCGTCAGGTCCCCACAATTCTTTAGAGTGGTTCATTGCAAGAATTTGGATCGTTATCGCGTCGCCTTTGCTGATTCTTTGGAACGCACATAAGGATACAGGTGCCACTCGGTATAATGGGACGTTACCTGATCGCGTCGTGGATGACACCGTGTTTATCGGTGAACGGCTTCTCGACGGGCAGGACATCATCCTTCATTGCAATCCGCCCTGTCACTGGAACTGGTGGGTGCACACGGAGGGTTTCTCTCACGACAGCATCAAGATAGGGAAGTTCCATGAGATCATCCATTAGTGGTGTGTCGGTATCGATGGAGAGGAGTTCCTCGCGGAGGTTTGTCTGAACCTCGGGTGCTTGTGTCATTGCATAGAGTGCCCAGGTGACTGCCGTGCTATTACACATTCCCATTCAGTCTGGACAGTATGGCCGACCAACCGTGACAGCTTGCCTTGTGGTCTCATGGCCTGCGACGAAAAACGTGGGAACCCCTGTCAAAGAATCTCAGGTCGATCCTCAACAAAAAAAAGGATCAATTGAACGACGTACGAGCCAACACATCCGCATCGGACAACCTTTGACTCTCGGGGACGTCCGTAGCCATGTTCGCCTTTACTAACAGCGACAGTAAATCTCGTCCGTCCAAGTTGTTCTTTTCGATCCCACCCTTCTCGGTCGCGCTAGCCCGCGCTGCTGCTTTAGCATTCGCGAGTAACTCCCCACCCATCCGTGTCATCGTGCGTTGCGCAGCATGAATTTTACGTGCACGTACAGTTGGCTGTCAAACGTGTCACAGTTTCGTGGAAAGCATGCAGGATCATTCCTCTGGCACTCACGATGAGACGCAAAGGCGGAATCCGCGCTTGCAATACAGGGAGCATACTCAATCTCTGGGTTTCAGAGAACATGGTCGAGAACGCCTCGTTCAGCTCGTTCGGCTTCCCACTTGTATCCGCGTCGAGCGCCTCGAAGTCGTAATAAAATCCTGCACGACGAACATGATGGTCAGTAGCCTCTCTGCACACACACTCGAGCTTACCCGCAAGCCCGATGGCGTCAAGGGCCATTCGGCTCAACCACGGTAACGAGCACCAGTGGTCGTTGCACCGGAGTCCTTAGCTATCTCGGCCAGCCACAGATAGCGAAGCTGTTTGACCGCGAGTTGAAACGCGAAGGTGATCAAAGTGTCATGATCAAGGCACGTACCTTTTCAGATTTTGCAAAGAAGACGCCAGTAAGCGCACGAATCCGTCCCGGACCAAATGCAGGGCTCTGTATTTTTCAGTTTGATCGTTCTCGACTCTTTGGAGGGTCTGAATTACCATAATACGTCGCTCTCAATCCCGGGATTGAGCGTGTATTTGTGAAAGAAAGAATAGATACTAACCTGCTGACGATGCTGGGTACCCTCTACAACAAGCAGACCTACGAGCAATCTGTTTTGTCTGCACGCAGACACCACCACAAAATGAGCTTGCCTTGCACGAAAATTTGGGCCAAGTTGTCTCTGGTCACGGGTAGTTTCTGATAGTCATTACTATGGGTAAGAATATGGTTCACCGCACAGGTATCTATTGTGAACAACTGGTCTCTCTAGATATTTCCGTTAAGCACTACCACACCCAGCGAAAATAGAAACGTACGTACATTGAAGAAACCTTTGTATTTCATCGTGTTCCCATGTTCCCGCACCCACTCCTCATAGAGCTTGGACCGATCCTGGGAGACGAGAGCCCCAGAAATCAAGCCAGATGGACAGGCCAAAGAGAGAGGGAGACTTACAAAGCCCCTTTAGGTGGCGCAAAGGGGAAGCGAGTTGATGGTGTACGGACTGGAAGAGCTTCCAGAAAGCATAGCAAGTCACGGAGGCAATCGCAGCGAACAACAAATTTCCAAATGGTAACATACTCGTCACTCGAGTTGTGATCCCAGTCACAAAAAATCGGAGAATGCGCAGATACAGAGGGGCTGAGACTGCGATATTTATGTGATTTTCTGCACCGGTTTCGCATTAGCTTCAAGTTTCACCCCTTCAAGGAACGGATATTTTCGTTCAACAAGTTATGGGGTCGCGCCTGTGGCCTTGAAGTTTTTCGGGGGTACGGCCTCCGGAGACCTTGAGGCCCGGGGCAGCTAAGCAGCCTTATCTTTGTATCTAAGTAATATCCGAGTGTCCAACTCCCGCACGAGCCTGGAGTCCAGTGAGCCAGGGTGAACAAGGTATCTTTGAACGTTGTACATTCGTCTTGGTGCAAATGCACGGGAACACCCTTCTTCTACTCAGATACATCGACAAGATGATACGACCGCTGCTCACCGAGCCTGATTATTAGCCTGATGGGCGGACAGCTGTCTTCTGCTCAATGAGAGGATGCTCTTGGGACAGTGATGGTGTCACAGGGCTGACGGGTCACTGTTGCTATGAGTGATGCATTGATGACATTACGAGTCCCTTTCAACTCACCGCCGCAGTTTGTCGATATATCTATGACATTGTCCGAGTCGCTGGCACTTGTTCTTCATTTTTTCTTGTCTTAAACCTTTGCAAGTGCTCAGAGTATCAATGTTACATGTCCGTAGTAGTCACAGAACATCAACTCGTTCCCTGCCACATCTCTCGGTCCTTTTACCATTCAACGAGTAACGCCGTTCAACCACAATCGCTCAAAGTATTCTTCTCGCTTCCCCTTTTCTTTGATCTATCCAACGAAACATATCCCCTTAGGATTCGCCTTGTGTCTTCTATCGCAACAGCCAGCCACAGTACTCAGTATTGGACCAAACCTGCGATCTCAGTTTCATCTCTAGAATATGTCTGAAATATTATCTGATACCCTTGGCCTCTGAATGTGTATCGAGGCACACGATCCTTACATTCTCTGGTATGGCCTGACCAGTAACGGAAGTTGAGGCTGATGTGTGGAATCGCTCCGCAAAACGGGGCGCTGTACGATGGCTGTCCTGCTACTGACTTCGCTGGCGGGCACGGCAAGCTCGAACTCGAAAGCGCGTACAAGAGAAAACAAGATCGCCTTGGTCCTATTTTTTTTTCTTGTCAATGACGATCTCAATGCTGTGGGAAGATGTGACTTACTCGACGAGCGAGAACCGATAGCCGATACACGCTCTCGGTCCACCAATGAAAGTTATCATGTGACCCCAGACACCCGGAACTTGGGAGACGGCCTCGGGTGTGTTGTTCCACCGTTCGGGCCTGTATCAAATCCGTTACCAACTGCCTGACGGAAAGGATGGACATAATGGACATACTTGAACTCATGAGCGTCAGGTCCCCATAACTCTTTAGACCGGTTTATCGCCAGGATTGGTAGTACGATTGGGTCGCCCTTGGTGATCCTTTTCAAGGATTATGCATGTCATCTTGCAAAAAGAAGGGTATGACGTACGTGATAGTTTCACGGACAACGCCGTATCTGTCTGTGTATGGCTTTTCGACGGGCAACTCGTCGTCCTTCATTGCAATACGCGAGGTGACTGGGACCGGCGCATGCACACGGAGGGTCTCTCTCACGACTGCGTCGAGGTAGGGAAGTGCCATAAGTTCGTCCATCGATGGAGTGTCGGTATCAACGGCGAGGAGCTCATCGCGGAGTTTCGTTTGAACTTCGGATGCTTGGGTCATGGCATACAGTGCCCAGGTGATCGCGGTACTATTACATCGCTCTTTAAGCCTACAAATAACAACGATGTGTGACATCCTACCTCGTAGTTTCATGACCTGCAACAAAAAATGTAGGGACCTCTGTAAAACAAAATAAGTCAGTAAGCATCGAGGCACACTAAGGAGGAACCCACGTGCTATGACATCTTTGTCAGACAGCCTCTGACTCTCAGGATTGTCGGTGGCCATGTTTGCCCTCACTAACAGCGACAACAGATCCCGGCCACGCACACCGTTCTTTTCAATCCCTTCATTTTCGGTCGCACTGGCCAGGGCACCTGCTTTCGCATTCGTTAGCAATTCTTTACCAATTTGTGCCATAGTCCGCTGGGCAGCTTGCATTTTACGGGATTCGTCACTAGGCTATAAGGTGCATGAGATCCATGAACTTATCAACTCCATGAGAATAGGAATGACACTCGCAATGAGACGCAGGACTGGGATCAACTGCTGCAAAATATCGATCGTGGTAATCTTCTGATTCGCTGAAAACATGGTTGAGAAGGCTTCGCTCAGCTCGTTCGGCTGCCCACTTGAGTCGAGTGCATCGAAGTTGTAGTTAAATCCTGTTTTTCATCAGTGTCATGCATTCTTTTACAGAGTGACCATACCAGTGAGACCAATGATGTCAAGTGTCACTCTGCTCAACCAGGGTACGATGTCGATACGTGTACCGGTGATAGTTGCAGTAGGATCCTTGGCTATTTCAGCAAACCATAAATCACGAAGCTGGGAGAGTAGTGGTTGTAGTCGGGTGGAGAAGAAAAGGAAGATACGCACGCGATCAGCTTTTGCGAGGAAAGTCTCTGTAAGTGCACGAATCTGCACTGGGCCGAATGCAGGGTTCTGGACATAGTTTAATCAAGTTGATTATACCATTTCTAGGGTGTTTCAACTACCATTATACGTCTCTGTTCATGAAAGATTGAGTCGGTGTCATCGTCGGAGAAATTGATACAAACCTGCTGACGATGCTGCGTTCCCTCCGCAACGAGTAGCCCTACCATGTTAGTGGTCAATGTGCATGAGCTGAGATGACGTGATGTTAATTGCCTCACCTTCCCCGAAAATCCGTCCCAAGGCATTTCTGGTATCAGGCGGCTTCTGGAAATCATTACTATGGTTGAGTATATGGTTGATGGCACGTGTGTCCACCGTGACTAATTGGTTTTTCTAGGTATCAAGCATGCTGAGGTCAAAAAAACGGGTTCAAGATCGGTAATTGGGGGACAGAAACAAACATTCAAAAGCCCCTTATATCTCAGTGTGCTGCCATACTCCTCCACCCATTGTTCAATTAGAATGCCATTTTCCTACATAACGAGTTAGGCATAAACAAACTTGATTGGACACACATGGGATGGCAGTGACATACATCGTTCGTCAGTTCGCCCAAATTTCCAAGAATCAAGCTTGTTCCTTTCGGTCCCCGTAGATGGTGCAAGGGAGACCTGTACAGATGATACCATACGAACCGAAGGATTTTCCAAAGTGAAAGGGCAGTCGCCGAAACGATTGCAGAGAGCAACAACTTTTCAACTGGGGACATGCTCGAACTTGCGTGCCGCAGTCGCCGAAGGTGCAGGATCTAGAGACAATGCTCCAGTAATTGTACTATTTATAGCCTGCTCCTGCGAACGATGTCCGCTTTCGTAGATTATTCGTTGAAATTGTTGGGGGGTGTCATGTTTCCCATGGCGCCCTGGGGAGTACATAATACTGCGCCGTAGTTTTGGCGCAGCATGCTCCTGGTGCACAAGCTGTAGTGAAGTTGAGTTGCTGCGGACTCGAAATTGCACAGCCCGTGAACATGATGGTTCCATGCGTGGGCCCTGAGGACGAACACGAGTTCAAAGAAGCTATCAGTCGTTACAGAATTCAAAGGAACTGCCGTACTACACAGTTGAAAAGAGACGATGCCGGGTTGAATGCATCGTTCATATTTCTGCACAGAAAAAGTTTGTAGGCATTTATCGTGCCTTCCAGTTTCCTCATCACTGCAATCAATCGGCGACAACGATGGGCCTTGGCCGCCATTAAAAAGGTACCGAATCTGATTCAAAGGAGTAGAAGCAGGTGGGAAAGTATTTACAAAACAGGATCAATCGAACTCCTAGTATAAGGTTAGGGTTTCATGCTGTCATCCGACTTTCTCCTTTTACTACTAAGTATTCGCTTTCTAACACTTCAACAAAGACTATCTCGGCCTCAAGCGATGGATTCATACTGGGGGGCTTTAACTACTACTCATTTTTTCCAGATTTTTATTTATTTCTTTTCAGAACGTAGGAGCCTCAGGATAGCAACGGTGTCGATTGAGAGGAAATTATTTCTCCGTTCTTTTTTTGTGTAGCGAGATTTCATGATTATCCACGCAGCACTCATTGAAGCCAGGCGGCTTGAAATAGAAACTGATGGGAGCTACAAGGTGATTTCCTCTCTGATTGTTAAAACACTACACCGGGTGCGTTGTTTAATGCAAAAATATCAAGCATTATATTTCCTGCAGGTCAGAATGAGAAAAGAGGTGCATGCTGCGTGCTGCGTGGGCGAAGTACCAGCGGGTATGCACTTCCTACGATCTTGCCTAGGAGACAACAACAAACGGTGGAGACTCGGAACCATCTTACATTGGCCTCATGCGGGTAGACCCAGGCCCGCCAACAACGCATATCAATGTATGATGTAAAATCGACAATTTCGACAGCCGTTCCCTATCATTGTGGCGACGTTGGTGTCGCTGAACGGGAACTCTTGGGACGTTGATTCCCGGAGGAAAAGCCGTCGTTCCCCAATCGAAACCGAATGTTGTGGACCACAACGATTGTACGTACTTCGTACCACTGTCGCGGCGCACTGGACGACCAGAAATCAATTCAATTGCGAGGATCGCCAACTTGAGATACTGTGGATCACCGCCAAGTCCATCTCATGAATCTGATGTGGGCGATGGCTGGCAGGGAAATTGCAACTCCACTCCAAGTCCTTATGTCGCAACTCCAAACAATAACACTGAACAAGGATGAATATTTGAATCAGACCACATACAGCATGTAAGAACTAGACGACACATTAACTAGGTACAGGTCAGGCTACTAAGGTACGGCGAACTGTTACAGAAACAACTCACCTGCTCAGTTCCTCACTACATTAATGATCGAAGGAAAGAGCAGGTGTGGAATATATAAACGTACGTAAGTTGGAATGCTGGTCACGGCGGTAATCGTGCGTGCCCCAACACATCAGACCGGAAACAGACACTAACAAGCACCAGGCAAAATTTAACCCGTCTACATACGGGCTTTCAGCCCCGCCCATTAGGACCTCAAGTCCGCTTGCATGGTTTGAGCAACAACGGCAGTTGAGGCTTGCTCTTGGGATCGCTGCGCAAAACCGGCCGCTGCACGATCGTCGACTTTTTACCGATCTCACTGGCGGGCACGGCGAGCTCGAATTCAAACGCCCGCACAAGCGT